>JAWNPT010000099.1:0-42574 GCA_035047365.1 Drosophila ustulata
AGACCGGGTCCAGACCTACTTAGATAGGCAGCAATGGCCACATACGGCTATAATAGGCCGGTCAAAGTCCACTGGGAGCACTTTGAAAACAAAAAGTGTGCAGACCGGGTCCAGACCTACTTAACTAGGCAGCAATGGCCACATACGGCTATAATAGGTCGGTCAAAGTCCACTGGGAGCACTTTGAAAACAAAAAGTGTGCAGACCGGGTCCAGACCTACTTAGATAGGCAGCAATGGCCACATACGGCTATAATAGGCCGGTCAAAGTCCACTGGGAGCACTTTGAAAACAAAAAGTGTGCAGACCGGGTCCAGACCTACTTAAATAGGCAGCAATGGCCACATACGGCTATAATAGGCCTGTCAAACTCCACTGGGAGCACTTTGAAAACAAAAAGTGTGCAGACCGGGTCCAGACCTACTTAATTAGGCAGCAATGGCCACATACGGCTATAATAGGTCGCTCAAAGTCCACTGGGAGCACTTTGAAAACAAAAAGTGTGCAGACCGGGTCCAGACCTACTTAAATAGGCAGCAATGGCCACAAACGGCTATAATAGGCCGGTCAAAGTCCACTGGGAGCACTTTGAAAACAAAAAGTGTGCAGACCGGGTCCAGACCTACTTAGATAGGCAGCAATGGCCACATACGGCTATAATAGGCCGGTCAAAGTCCACTGGGAGCACTTTGAAAACAAAAAGTGTGCAGACCGGGTCCAGACCTACTTAGATAGGCAGCAATGGCCACATACGGCTATAATAGGCCGGTCAAAGTCCACTGGGAGCACTTTGAAAACAAAAAGTGTGCAGACCGGGTCCAGACCTACTTAAATAGGCAGCAATGGCCACATACGGCTATAATAGGCCGGTCAAAGTCCACTGGGAGCACTTTGAAAACAAAAAGTGTGCAGACCGGGTCCAGACCTACTTAGATAGGCAGCAATGGCCACATACGGCTATAATAGGCCGGTCAAAGTCCACTGGGAGCACTTTGAAAACAAAAAGTGTGCAGACCGGGTCCAGACCTACTTAAATAGGCAGCAATGGCCACATACGGCTATAATAGGCCGGTCAAAGTCCACTGGGAGCACTTTGAAAACAAAAAGTGTGCAGACCGGGTCCAGACCTACTTAGATAGGCAGCAATGGCCACATACGGCTATAATAGGCGGGTCAAAGTCCACTGGGAGCACTTTGAAAACAAAAAGTGTGCAGACCGGGTCCAGACCTACTTAAATAGGCAGCAATGGCCACATACGGCTATAATAGGCCGGTCAAAGTCCACTGGGAGCACTTTGAAAACAAAAAGTGTGCAGACCGGGTCCAGACCTACTTAGATAGGCAGCAATGGCCACATACGGCTATAATAGGCCGGTCAAAGTCCACTGGGAGCACTTTGAAAACAAAAAGTGTGCAGACCGGGTCCAGACCTACTTAGATAGGCAGCAATGGCCACATACGGCTATAATAGGCCGGTCAAAGTCCACTGGGAGCACTTTGAAAACAAAAAGTGTGCAGACCGGGTCCAGACCTACTTAAATAGGCAGCAATGGCCACATACGGCTATAATAGGTCGGTCAAAGTCCACTGGGAGCACTTTGAAAACAAAAAGTGTGCAGACCGGGTCCAGACCTACTTAAATAGGCAGCAATGGCCACATACGGCTATAATAGGCCGGTCAAAGTCCACTGGGAGCACTTTGAAAACAAAAAGTGTGCAGACCGGGTCCAGACCTACTTAGATAGGCAGCAATGGCCACATACGGCTATAATAGGTCGGTCAAAGTCCACTGGGAGCACTTTGAAAACAAAAAGTGTGCAGACCGGGTCCAGACCTACTTAAATAGGCAGCAATGGCCACATACGGCTATAATAGGCCGGTCAAAGTCCACTGGGAGCACTTTGAAAACAAAAAGTGTGCAGACCGGGTCCAGACCTACTTAAATAGGCAGCAATGGCCACATACGGCTATAATAGGCCGGTCAAAGTCCACTGGGAGCACTTTGAAAACAAAAAGTGTGCAGACCGGGTCCAGACCTACTTAGATAGGCAGCAATGGCCACATACGGCTATAATAGGCCGGTCAAAGTCCACTGGGAGCACTTTGAAAACAAAAAGTGTGCAGACCGGGTCCAGACCTACTTAGATAGGCAGCAATGGCCACATACGGCTATAATAGGCCGGTCAAAGTCCACTGGGAGCACTTTGAAAACAAAAAGTGTGCAGACCGGGTCCAGACCTACTTAAATAGGCAGCAATGGCCACATACGGCTATAATAGGCCGGTCAAAGTCCACTGGGAGCACTTTGAAAACAAAAAGTGTGCAGACCGGGTCCAGACCTACTTAGATAGGCAGCAATGGCCACATACGGCTATAATAGGCCGGTCAAAGTCCACTGGGAGCACTTTGAAAACAAAAAGTGTGCAGACCGGGTCCAGACCTACTTAAATAGGCAGCAATGGCCACATACGGCTATAATAGGCCGGTCAAAGTCCACTGGGAGCACTTTGAAAACAAAAAGTGTGCAGACCGGGTCCAGACCTACTTAGATAGGCAGCAATGGCCACATACGGCTATAATAGGCCGGTCAAAGTCCACTGGGAGCACTTTGAAAACAAAAAGTGTGCAGACCGGGTCCAGACCTACTTAGATAGGCAGCAATGGCCACATACGGCTATAATAGGCCGGTCAAAGTCCACTGGGAGCACTTTGAAAACAAAAAGTGTGCAGACCGGGTCCAGACCTACTTAAATAGGCAGCAATGGCCACATACGGCTATAATAGGCCGGTCAAAGTCCACTGGGAGCACTTTGAAAACAAAAAGTGTGCAGACCGGGTCCAGACCTACTTAGATAGGCAGCAATGGCCACATACGGCTATAATAGGCCGGTCAAAGTCCACTGGGAGCACTTTGAAAACAAAAAGTGTGCAGACCGGGTCCAGACCTACTTAAATAGGCAGCAATGGCCACATACGGCTATAATAGGCCGGTCAAAGTCCACTGGGAGCACTTTGAAAACAAAAAGTGTGCAGACCGGGTCCAGACCTACTTAAATAGGCAGCAATGGCCACATACGGCTATAATAGGCCGGTCAAAGTCCACTGGGAGCACTTTGAAAACAAAAAGTGTGCAGACCGGGTCCAGACCTACTTAGATAGGCAGCAATGGCCACATACGGCTATAATAGGCCGGTCAAAGTCCACTGGGAGCACTTTGAAAACAAAAAGTGTGCAGACCGGGTCCAGACCTACTTAAATAGGCAGCAATGGCCACATACGGCTATAATAGGCCGGTCAAAGTCCACTGGGAGCACTTTGAAAACAAAAAGTGTGCAGACCGGGTCCAGACCTACTTAGATAGGCAGCAATGGCCACATACGGCTATAATAGGCCGGTCAAAGTCCACTGGGAGCACTTTGAAAACAAAAAGTGTGCAGACCGGGTCCAGACCTACTTAGATAGGCAGCAATGGCCACATACGGCTATAATAGGCCGGTCAAAGTCCACTGGGAGCACTTTGAAAACAAAAAGTGTGCAGACCGGGTCCAGACCTACTTAGATAGGCAGCAATGGCCACATACGGCTATAATAGGCCGGTCAAAGTCCACTGGGAGCACTTTGAAAACAAAAAGTGTGCAGACCGGGTCCAGACCTACTTAGATAGGCAGCAATGGCCACATACGGCTATAATAGGCCGGTCAAAGTCCACTGGGAGCACTTTGAAAACAAAAAGTGTGCAGACCGGGTCCAGACCTACTTAGATAGGCAGCAATGGCCACATACGGCTATAATAGGCCGGTCAAAGTCCACTGGGAGCACTTTGAAAACAAAAAGTGTGCAGACCGGGTCCAGACCTACTTAAATAGGCAGCAATGGCCACATACGGCTATAATAGGCCGGTCAAAGTCCACTGGGAGCACTTTGAAAACAAAAAGTGTGCAGACCGGGTCCAGACCTACTTAGATAGGCAGCAATGGCCACATACGGCTATAATAGGCCGGTCAAAGTCCACTGGGAGCACTTTGAAAACAAAAAGTGTGCAGACCGGGTCCAGACCTACTTAAATAGGCAGCAATGGCCACATACGGCTATAATAGGCCGGTCAAAGTCCACTGGGAGCACTTTGAAAACAAAAAGTGTGCAGACCGGGTCCAGACCTACTTAAATAGGCAGCAATGGCCACATACGGCTATAATAGGCCGGTCAAAGTCCACTGGGAGCACTTTGAAAACAAAAAGTGTGCAGACCGGGTCCAGACCTACTTAAATAGGCAGCAATGGCCACATACGGCTATAATAGGCCGGTCAAAGTCCACTGGGAGCACTTTGAAAACAAAAAGTGTGCAGACCGGGTCCAGACCTACTTAGATAGGCAGCAATGGCCACATACGGCTATAATAGGCCGGTCAAAGTCCACTGGGAGCACTTTGAAAACAAAAAGTGTGCAGACCGGGTCCAGACCTATATAGATAGGCAGCAATGGCCACATACGGCTATAATAGGCCGGTCAAAGTCCACTGGGAGCACTTTGAAAACAAAAAGTGTGCAGACCGGGTCCAGACCTACTTAAATAGGCAGCAATGGCCACATACGGCTATAATAGGCCGGTCAAAGTCCACTGGGAGCACTTTGAAAACAAAAAGTGTGCAGACCGGGTCCAGACCTACTTAAATAGGCAGCAATGGCCACATACGGCTATAATAGGTCGGTCAAAGTCCACTGGGAGCACTTTGAAAACAAAAAGTGTGCAGACCGGGTCCAGACCTACTTAAATAGGCAGCAATGGCCACATACGGCTATAATAGGCCGGTCAAAGTCCACTGGGAGCACTTTGAAAACAAAAAGTGTGCAGACCGGGTCCAGACCTACTTAGATAGGCAGCAATGGCCACATACGGCTATAATAGGCCGGTCAAAGTCCACTGGGAGCACTTTGAAAACAAAAAGTGTGCAGACCGGGTCCAGACCTACTTAATAGGCAGCAATGGCCACATACGGCTATAATAGGCCGGTCAAAGTCCACTGGGAGCACTTTGAAAACAAAAAGTGTGCAGACCGGGTCCAGACCTACTTAAATAGGCAGCAATGGCCACATACGGCTATAATAGGCCGGTCAAAGTCCACTGGGAGCACTTTGAAAACAAAAAGTGTGCAGACCGGGTCCAGACCTACTTAGATAGGCAGCAATGGCCACATACGGCTATAATAGGTCGGTCAAAGTCCACTGGGAGCACTTTGAAAACAAAAAGTGTGCAGACCGGGTCCAGACCTACTTAAATAGGCAGCAATGGCCACATACGGCTATAATAGGCCGGTCAAAGTCCACTGGGAGCACTTTGAAAACAAAAAGTGTGCAGACCGGGTCCAGACCTACTTAAATAGGCAGCAATGGCCACATACGGCTATAATAGGCCGGTCAAAGTCCACTGGGAGCACTTTGAAAACAAAAAGTGTGCAGACCGGGTCCAGACCTACTTAGATAGGCAGCAATGGCCACATACGGCTATAATAGGCCGGTCAAAGTCCACTGGGAGCACTTTGAAAACAAAAAGTGTGCAGACCGGGTCCAGACCTACTTAAATAGGCAGCAATGGCCACATACGGCTATAATAGGCCGGTCAAAGTCCACTGGGAGCACTTTGAAAACAAAAAGTGTGCAGACCGGGTCCAGACCTACTTAGATAGGCAGCAATGGCCACATACGGCTATAATAGGCCGGTCAAAGTCCACTGGGAGCACTTTGAAAACAAAAAGTGTGCAGACCGGGTCCAGACCTACTTAGATAGGCAGCAATGGCCACATACGGCTATAATAGGCCGGTCAAAGTCCACTGGGAGCACTTTGAAAACAAAAAGTGTGCAGACCGGGTCCAGACCTACTTAGATAGGCAGCAATGGCCACATACGGCTATAATAGGCCGGTCAAAGTCCACTGGGAGCACTTTGAAAACAAAAAGTGTGCAGACCGGGTCCAGACCTACTTAAATAGGCAGCAATGGCCACATACGGCTATAATAGGCCGGTCAAAGTCCACTGGGAGCACTTTGAAAACAAAAAGTGTGCAGACCGGGTCCAGACCTACTTAGATAGGCAGCAATGGCCACATACGGCTATAATAGGCCGGTCAAAGTCCACTGGGAGCACTTTGAAAACAAAAAGTGTGCAGACCGGGTCCAGACCTACTTAAATAGGCAGCAATGGCCACATACGGCTATAATAGGCCGGTCAAAGTCCACTGGGAGCACTTTGAAAACAAAAAGTGTGCAGACCGGGTCCAGACCTACTTAGATAGGCAGCAATGGCCACATACGGCTATAATAGGCCGGTCAAAGTCCACTGGGAGCACTTTGAAAACAAAAAGTGTGCAGACCGGGTCCAGACCTACTTAAATAGGCAGCAATGGCCACATACGGCTATAATAGGCCGGTCAAAGTCCACTGGGAGCACTTTGAAAACAAAAAGTGTGCAGACCGGGTCCAGACCTACTTAAATAGGCAGCAATGGCCACATACGGCTATAATAGGCCGGTCAAAGTCCACTGGGAGCACTTTGAAAACAAAAAGTGTGCAGACCGGGTCCAGACCTACTTAGATAGGCAGCAATGGCCACATACGGCTATAATAGGCCGGTCAAAGTCCACTGGGAGCACTTTGAAAACAAAAAGTGTGCAGACCGGGTCCAGACCTACTTAGATAGGCAGCAATGGCCACATACGGCTATAATAGGCCGGTCAAAGTCCACTGGGAGCACTTTGAAAACAAAAAGTGTGCAGACCGGGTCCAGACCTATTTAGATAGGCAGCAATGGCCACATACGGCTATAATAGGCCGGTCAAAGTCCACTGGGAGCACTTTGAAAACAAAAAGTGTGCAGACCGGGTCCAGACCTACTTAGATAGGCAGCAATGGCCACATACGGCTATAATAGGCCGGTCAAAGTCCACTGGGAGCACTTTGAAAACAAAAAGTGTGCAGACCGGGTCCAGACCTACTTAAATAGGCAGCAATGGCCACATACGGCTATAATAGGGCCGGTCAAAGTCCACTGGGAGCACTTTGAAAACAAAAAGTGTGCAGACCGGGTCCAGACCTACTTAGATAGGCAGCAATGGCCACATACGGCTATAATAGGTCGGTCAAAGTCCACTGGGAGCACTTTGAAAACAAAAAGTGTGCAGACCGGGTCCAGACCTACTTAGATAGGCAGCAATGGCCACATACGGCTATAATAGGCCGGTCAAAGTCCACTGGGAGCACTTTGAAAACAAAAAGTGTGCAGACCGGGTCCAGACCTATTTAGATAGGCAGCAATGGCCACATACGGCTATAATAGGCCGGTCAAAGTCCACTGGGAGCACTTTGAAAACAAAAAGTGTGCAGACCGGGTCCAGACCTACTTAAATAGGCAGCAATGGCCACATACGGCTATAATAGGCCGGTCAAAGTCCACTGGGAGCACTTTGAAAACAAAAAGTGTGCAGACCGGGTCCAGACCTACTTAAATAGGCAGCAATGGCCACATACGGCTATAATAGGCCGGTCAAAGTCCACTGGGAGCACTTTGAAAACAAAAAGTGTGCAGACCGGGTCCAGACCTATTTAGATAGGCAGCAATGGCCACATACGGCTATAATAGGCCGGTCAAAGTCCACTGGGAGCACTTTGAAAACAAAAAGTGTGCAGACCGGGTCCAGACCTACTTAAATAGGCAGCAATGGCCACATACGGCTATAATAGGTCGGTCAAAGTCCACTGGGAGCACTTTGAAAACAAAAAGTGTGCAGACCGGGTCCAGACCTACTTAGATAGGCAGCAATGGCCACATACGGCTATAATAGGCCGGTCAAAGTCCACTGGGAGCACTTTGAAAACAAAAAGTGTGCAGACCGGGTCCAGACCTACTTAGATAGGCAGCAATGGCCACATATGGCTATAATAGGCCGGTCAAAGTCCACTGGGAGAACTTTGAAAACAAAAAGTGTGCAGACCGGGTCCAGACCTATATAGTTAGGCAGCAATGGCCACATACGGCTATAATAGGCCGGTCAAAGTCCACTGGGAGCACTTTGAAAACAAAAAGTGTGCAGACCGGGTCCAGACCTATATAAATAGGCAGCAATGGCTACAAACGGCTATAATAGGCCGGTTAATGTCCACTGGGAGCACTTTGAAAACAAAAAGTGTGCAGACCGGGTCCAGACCTACTTAAATAGGCAGCAATGGCCACATACGGCTATAATAGGCCGGTCAAAGTCCACTGGGAGCACTTTGAAAACAAAAAGTGTGCAGACCGGGTCCAGACCTACTTAGATAGGCAGCAATGGCCACATACGGCTATAATAGGTCGGTCAAAGTCCACTGGGAGCACTTTGAAAACAAAAAGTGTGCAGACCGGGTCCAGACCTATTTAGATAGGCAGCAATGGCCACATACGGCTATAATAGGCCGGTCAAAGTCCACTGGGAGCACTTTGAAAACAAAAAGTGTGCAGACCGGGTCCAGACCTACTTAGATAGGCAGCAATGGCCACATACGGCTATAATAGGTCGGTCAAAGTCCACTGGGAGCACTTTGAAAACAAAAAGTGTGCAGACCGGGTCCAGACCTACTTAAATAGGCAGCAATGGCCACATACGGCTATAATAGGCCGGTCAAAGTCCACTGGGAGCACTTTGAAAACAAAAAGTGTGCAGACCGGGTCCAGACCTACTTAAATAGGCAGCAATGGCCACATACGGCTATAATAGGTCGGTCAAAGTCCACTGGGAGCACTTTGAAAACAAAAAGTGTGCAGACCGGTTCCAGACCTATTTAGATAGGCAGCAATGGCCACATACGGCTATAATAGGCCGGTCAAAGTCCACTGGGAGCACTTTGAAAACAAAAAGTGTGCAGACCGGGTCCAGACCTACTTAAATAGGCAGCAATGGCCACATACGGCTATAATAGGCCGGTCAAAGTCCACTGGGAGCACTTTGAAAACAAAAAGTGTGCAGACCGGGTCCAGACCTACTTAAATAGGCAGCAATGGCCACATACGGCTATAATAGGCCGGTCAAAGTCCACTGGGAGCACTTTGAAAACAAAAAGTGTGCAGACCGGGTCCAGACCTACTTAAATAGGCAGCAATGGCCACATACGGCTATAATAGGCCGGTCAAAGTCCACTGGGAGCACTTTGAAAACAAAAAGTGTGCAGACCGGGTCCAGACCTACTTAAATAGGCAGCAATGGCCACATACGGCTATAATAGGCCGGTCAAAGTCCACTGGGAGCACTTTGAAAACAAAAAGTGTGCAGACCGGGTCCAGACCTATATAGTTAGGCAGCAATGGCCACATACGGCTATAATAGGCCGGTCAAAGTCCACTGGGAGCACTTTGAAAACAAAAAGTGTGCAGACCGGGTCCAGACCTACTAAAATAGGGAGCAATGGCTACAAACGGCTATAATAGGCCGGTTAATGTCCACTGGGAGCACTTTGAAAACAAAAAGTGTGCAGACCGGGTCCAGACCTACTTAGATAGGCAGCAATGGCCACATACGGCTATAATAGGCCGGTCAAAGTCCACTGGGAGCACTTTGAAAACAAAAAGTGTGCAGACCGGGTCCAGACCTACTTAAATAGGCAGCAATGGCCACATACGGCTATAATAGGCCGGTCAAAGTCCACTGGGAGCACTTTGAAAACAAAAAGTGTGCAGACCGGGTCCAGACCTACTTAAATAGGCAGCAATGGCCACATACGGCTATAATAGGCCGGTCAAAGTCCACTGGGAGCACTTTGAAAACAAAAAGTGTGCAGACCGGGTCCAGACCTACTTAAATAGGCAGCAATGGCCACATACGGCTATAATAGGCCGGTCAAAGTCCACTGGGAGCACTTTGAAAACAAAAAGTGTGCAGACCGGGTCCAGACCTACTTAAATAGGCAGCAATGGCCACATACGGCTATAATAGGCCGGTCAAAGTCCACTGGGAGCACTTTGAAAACAAAAAGTGTGCAGACCGGGTCCAGACCTACTTAGATAGGCAGCAATGGCCACATACGGCTATAATAGGCCGGTCAAAGTCCACTGGGAGCACTTTGAAAACAAAAAGTGTGCAGACCGGGTCCAGACCTACTTAAATAGGCAGCAATGGCCACATACGGCTATAATAGGCCGGTCAAAGTCCACTGGGAGCACTTTGAAAACAAAAAGTGTGCAGACCGGGTCCAGACCTACTTAGATAGGCAGCAATGGCCACATACGGCTATAATAGGCCGGTCAAAGTCCACTGGGAGCACTTTGAAAACAAAAAGTGTGCAGACCGGGTCCAGACCTACTTAAATAGGCAGCAATGGCCACATACGGCTATAATAGGTCGGTCAAAGTCCACTGGGAGCACTTTGAAAACAAAAAGTGTGCAGACCGGGTCCAGACCTACTTAGATAGGCAGCAATGGCCACATACGGCTATAATAGGCCGGTCAAAGTCCACTGGGAGCACTTTGAAAACAAAAAGTGTGCAGACCGGGTCCAGACCTACTTAAATAGGCAGCAATGGCCACATACGGCTATAATAGGCCGGTCAAAGTCCACTGGGAGCACTTTGAAAACAAAAAGTGTGCAGACCGGGTCCAGACCTACTTAAATAGGCAGCAATGGCCACATACGGCTATAATAGGCCGGTCAAAGTCCACTGGGAGCACTTTGAAAACAAAAAGTGTGCAGACCGGGTCCAGACCTACTTAGATAGGCAGCAATGGCCACATACGGCTATAATAGGCCGGTCAAAGTCCACTGGGAGCACTTTGAAAACAAAAAGTGTGCAGACCGGGTCCAGACCTACTTAAATAGGCAGCAATGGCCACATACGGCTATAATAGGTCGGTCAAAGTCCACTGGGAGCACTTTGAAAACAAAAAGTGTGCAGACCGGGTCCAGACCTACTTAGATAGGCAGCAATGGCCACATACGGCTATAATAGGCCGGTCAAAGTCCACTGGGAGCACTTTGAAAACAAAAAGTGTGCAGACCGGGTCCAGACCTACATAGATAGGCAGCAATGGCCACATATGGCTATAATAGGCCGGTCAAAGTCCACTGGGAGAACTTTGAAAACAAAAAGTGTGCAGACCGGGTCCAGACCTATATAGTTAGGCAGCAATGGCCACATACGGCTATAATAGGCCGGTCAAAGTCCACTGGGAGCACTTTGAAAACAAAAAGTGTGCAGACCGGGTCCAGACCTACTTAAATAGGCAGCAATGGCTACAAACGGCTATAATAGGCCGGTTAATGTCCACTGGGAGCACTTTGAAAACAAAAAGTGTGCAGACCGGGTCCAGACCTACTTAAATAGGCAGCAATGGCCACATACGGCTATAATAGGCCGGTCAAAGTCCACTGGGAGCACTTTGAAAACAAAAAGTGTGCAGACCGGGTCCAGACCTACTTAGATAGGCAGCAATGGCCACATACGGCTATAATAGGCCGGTCAAAGTCCACTGGGAGCACTTTGAAAACAAAAAGTGTGCAGACCGGGTCCAGACCTACTTAGATAGGCAGCAATGGCCACATACGGCTATAATAGGTCGGTCAAAGTCCACTGGGAGCACTTTGAAAACAAAAAGTGTGCAGACCGGGTCCAGACCTATTTAAATAGGCAGCAATGGCCACATACGGCTATAATAGGTCGGTCAAAGTCCACTGGGAGCACTTTGAAAACAAAAAGTGTGCAGACCGGGTCCAGACCTACTTAAATAGGCAGCAATGGCCACATACGGCTATAATAGGCCGGTCAAAGTCCACTGGGAGCACTTTGAAAACAAAAAGTGTGCAGACCGGGTCCAGACCTACTTAAATAGGCAGCAATGGCCACATACGGCTATAATAGGTCGGTCAAAGTCCACTGGGAGCACTTTGAAAACAAAAAGTGTGCAGACCGGTTCCAGACCTATATAGATAGGCAGCAATGGCCACATACGGCTATAATAGGCCGGTCAAAGTCCACTGGGAGCACTTTGAAAACAAAAAGTGTGCAGACCGGGTCCAGACCTACTTAAATAGGCAGCAATGGCCACATACGGCTATAATAGGCCGGTCAAAGTCCACTGGGAGCACTTTGAAAACAAAAAGTGTGCAGACCGGGTCCAGACCTACTTAAATAGGCAGCAATGGCCACATACGGCTATAATAGGCCGGTCAAAGTCCACTGGGAGCACTTTGAAAACAAAAAGTGTGCAGACCGGGTCCAGACCTACTTAAATAGGCAGCAATGGCCACATACGGCTATAATAGGCCGGTCAAAGTCCACTGGGAGCACTTTGAAAACAAAAAGTGTGCAGACCGGGTCCAGACCTACTTAAATAGGCAGCAATGGCCACATACGGCTATAATAGGCCGGTCAAAGTCCACTGGGAGCACTTTGAAAACAAAAAGTGTGCAGACCGGGTCCAGACCTACTTAAATAGGCAGCAATGGCCACATACGGCTATAATAGGCCGGTCAAAGTCCACTGGGAGCACTTTGAAAACAAAAAGTGTGCAGACCGGGTCCAGACCTATATAGTTAGGCAGCAATGGCCACATACGGCTATAATAGGCCGGTCAAAGTCCACTGGGAGCACTTTGAAAACAAAAAGTGTGCAGACCGGGTCCAGACCTACTAAAATAGGGAGCAATGGCTACAAACGGCTATAATAGGCCGGTCAAAGTCCACTGGGAGCACTTTGAAAACAAAAAGTGTGCAGACCGGGTCCAGACCTACTTAGATAGGCAGCAATGGCCACATACGGCTATAATAGGCCGGTCAAAGTCCACTGGGAGCACTTTGAAAACAAAAAGTGTGCAGACCGGGTCCAGACCTACTTAAATAGGCAGCAATGGCCACATACGGCTATAATAGGCCGGTCAAAGTCCACTGGGAGCACTTTGAAAACAAAAAGTGTGCAGACCGGGTCCAGACCTACTTAAATAGGCAGCAATGGCCACATACGGCTATAATAGGCCGGTCAAAGTCCACTGGGAGCACTTTGAAAACAAAAAGTGTGCAGACCGGGTCCAGACCTACTTAAATAGGCAGCAATGGCCACATACGGCTATAATAGGCCGGTCAAAGTCCACTGGGAGCACTTTGAAAACAAAAAGTGTGCAGACCGGGTCCAGACCTACTTAAATAGGCAGCAATGGCCACATACGGCTATAATAGGCCGGTCAAAGTCCACTGGGAGCACTTTGAAAACAAAAAGTGTGCAGACCGGGTCCAGACCTACTTAAATAGGCAGCAATGGCCACATACGGCTATAATAGGCCGGTCAAAGTCCACTGGGAGCACTTTGAAAACAAAAAGTGTGCAGACCGGGTCCAGACCTATATAGATAGGCAGCAATGGCCACATACGGCTATAATAGGCCGGTCAAAGTCCACTGGGAGCACTTTGAAAACAAAAAGTGTGCAGACCGGGTCCAGACCTACTAAAATAGGGAGCAATGGCTACAAACGGCTATAATAGGCCGGTCAAAGTCCACTGGGAGCACTTTGAAAACAAAAAGTGTGCAGACCGGGTCCAGACCTACTTAGATAGGCAGCAATGGCCACATACGGCTATAATAGGCCGGTCAAAGTCCACTGGGAGCACTTTGAAAACAAAAAGTGTGCAGACCGGGTCCAGACCTACTTAAATAGGCAGCAATGGCCACATACGGCTATAATAGGCCGGTCAAAGTCCACTGGGAGCACTTTGAAAACAAAAAGTGTGCAGACCGGGTCCAGACCTACTTAGATAGGCAGCAATGGCCACATACGGCTATAATAGGCCGGTCAAAGTCCACTGGGAGCACTTTGAAAACAAAAAGTGTGCAGACCGGGTCCAGACCTACTTAGATAGGCAGCAATGGCCACATACGGCTATAATAGGCCGGTCAAAGTCCACTGGGAGCACTTTGAAAACAAAAAGTGTGCAGACCGGGTCCAGACCTACTTAAATAGGCAGCAATGGCCACATACGGCTATAATAGGCCGGTCAAAGTCCACTGGGAGCACTTTGAAAACAAAAAGTGTGCAGACCGGGTCCAGACCTACTTAGATAGGCAGCAATGGCCACATACGGCTATAATAGGCCGGTCAAAGTCCACTGGGAGCACTTTGAAAACAAAAAGTGTGCAGACCGGGTCCAGACCTACTTAGATAGGCAGCAATGGCCACATACGGCTATAATAGGCCGGTCAAAGTCCACTGGGAGCACTTTGAAAACAAAAAGTGTGCAGACCGGGTCCAGACCTACTTAAATAGGCAGCAATGGCCACATACGGCTATAATAGGCCGGTCAAAGTCCACTGGGAGCACTTTGAAAACAAAAAGTGTGCAGACCGGGTCCAGACCTACTTAAATAGGCAGCAATGGCCACATACGGCTATAATAGGCCGGTCAAAGTCCACTGGGAGCACTTTGAAAACAAAAAGTGTGCAGACCGGGTCCAGACCTACTTAAATAGGCAGCAATGGCCACATACGGCTATAATAGGCCGGTCAAAGTCCACTGGGAGCACTTTGAAAACAAAAAGTGTGCAGACCGGGTCCAGACCTACTTAGATAGGCAGCAATGGCCACATACGGCTATAATAGGCCGGTCAAAGTCCACTGGGAGCACTTTGAAAACAAAAAGTGTGCAGACCGGGTCCAGACCTACTTAAATAGGCAGCAATGGCCACATACGGCTATAATAGGCCGGTCAAAGTCCACTGGGAGCACTTTGAAAACAAAAAGTGTGCAGACCGGGTCCAGACCTACTTAAATAGGCAGCAATGGCCACATACGGCTATAATAGGTCGGTCAAAGTCCACTGGGAGCACTTTGAAAACAAAAAGTGTGCAGACCGGTTCCAGACCTATTTAGATAGGCAGCAATGGCCACATACGGCTATAATAGGCCGGTCAAAGTCCACTGGGAGCACTTTGAAAACAAAAAGTGTGCAGACCGGGTCCAGACCTACTTAAATAGGCAGCAATGGCCACATACGGCTATAATAGGCCGGTCAAAGTCCACTGGGAGCACTTTGAAAACAAAAAGTGTGCAGACCGGGTCCAGACCTACTTAAATAGGCAGCAATGGCCACATACGGCTATAATAGGCCGGTCAAAGTCCACTGGGAGCACTTTGAAAACAAAAAGTGTGCAGACCGGGTCCAGACCTACTTAAATAGGCAGCAATGGCCACATACGGCTATAATAGGCCGGTCAAAGTCCACTGGGAGCACTTTGAAAACAAAAAGTGTGCAGACCGGGTCCAGACCTATTTAGATAGGCAGCAATGGCCACATACGGCTATAATAGGCCGGTCAAAGTCCACTGGGAGCACTTTGAAAACAAAAAGTGTGCAGACCGGGTCCAGACCTACTTAGATAGGCAGCAATGGCCACATACGGCTATAATAGGCCGGTCAAAGTCCACTGGGAGCACTTTGAAAACAAAAAGTGTGCAGACCGGGTCCAGACCTACTTAAATAGGCAGCAATGGCCACATACGGCTATAATAGGCCGGTCAAAGTCCACTGGGAGCACTTTGAAAACAAAAAGTGTGCAGACCGGGTCCAGACCTACTTAGATAGGCAGCAATGGCCACATACGGCTATAATAGGTCGGTCAAAGTCCACTGGGAGCACTTTGAAAACAAAAAGTGTGCAGACCGGGTCCAGACCTACTTAAATAGGCAGCAATGGCCACATACGGCTATAATAGGCCGGTCAAAGTCCACTGGGAGCACTTTGAAAACAAAAAGTGTGCAGACCGGGTCCAGACCTACTTAGATAGGCAGCAATGGCCACATACGGCTATAATAGGCCGGTCAAAGTCCACTGGGAGCACTTTGAAAACAAAAAGTGTGCAGACCGGGTCCAGACCTACTTAAATAGGCAGCAATGGCCACATATGGCTATAATAGGCCGGTCAAAGTCCACTGGGAGCACTTTGAAAACAAAAAGTGTGCAGACCGGGTCCAGACCTATATAGATAGGCAGCAATGGCCACATACGGCTATAATAGGCCGGTCAAAGTCCACTGGGAGCACTTTGAAAACAAAAAGTGTGCAGACCGGGTCCAGACCTACTAAAATAGGGAGCAATGGCTACAAACGGCTATAATAGGCCGGTTAAAGTCCACTGGGAGCACTTTGAAAACAAAAAGTGTGCAGACCGGGTCCAGACCTACTTAAATAGGCAGCAATGGCCACAAACGGCTATAATAGGCCGGTCAAAGTCCACTGGGAGCACTTTGAAAACAAAAAGTGTGCAGACCGGGTCCAGACCTATATAGATAGGCAGCAATGGCCACATACGGCTATAATAGGCCGGTCAAAGTCCACTGGGAGCACTTTGAAAACAAAAAGTGTGCAGACCGGGTCCAGACCTATTTAGATAGGCAGCAATGGCCACATACGGCTATAATAGGTCGGTCAAAGTCCACTGGGAGCACTTTGAAAACAAAAAGTGTGCAGACCGGGTCCAGACCTATTTAGATAGGCAGCAATGGCCACATACGGCTATAATAGGCCGGTCAAAGTCCACTGGGAGCACTTTGAAAACAAAAAGTGTGCAGACCGGGTCCAGACCTATTTAGATAGGCAGCAATGGCCACATACGGCTATAATAGGCCGGTCAAAGTCCACTGGGAGCACTTTGAAAACAAAAAGTGTGCAGACCGGGTCCAGACCTACTAAAATAGGGAGCAATGGCTACAAACGGCTATAATAGGCCGGTTAAAGTCCACTGGGAGCACTTTGAAAACAAAAAGTGTGCAGACCGGGTCCAGACCTACTTAAATAGGCAGCAATGGCCACATACGGCTATAATAGGCCGGTCAAAGTCCACTGGGAGCACTTTGAAAACAAAAAGTGTGCAGACCGGGTCCAGACCTACTTAAATAGGCAGCAATGGCCACATACGGCTATAATAGGTCGGTCAAAGTCCACTGGGAGCACTTTGAAAACAAAAAGTGTGCAGACCGGGTCCAGACCTATTTAGATAGGCAGCAATGGCCACATACGGCTATAATAGGCCGGTCAAAGTCCACTGGGAGCACTTTGAAAACAAAAAGTGTGCAGACCGGGTCCAGACCTACTTAAATAGGCAGCAATGGCCACATACGGCTATAATAGGTCGGTCAAAGTCCACTGGGAGCACTTTGAAAACAAAAAGTGTGCAGACCGGGTCCAGACCTATATAGATAGGCAGCAATGGCCACATACGGCTATAATAGGCCGGTCAAAGTCCACTGGGAGCACTTTGAAAACAAAAAGTGTGCAGACCGGGTCCAGACCTATTTAGATAGGCAGCAATGGCCACATACGGCTATAATAGGCCGGTCAAAGTCCACTGGGAGCACTTTGAAAACAAAAAGTGTGCAGACCGGGTCCAGACCTACTTAAATAGGCAGCAATGGCCACATACGGCTATAATAGGCCGGTCAAAGTCCACTGGGAGCACTTTGAAAACAAAAAGTGTGCAGACCGGGTCCAGACCTACTTAAATAGGCAGCAATGGCCACATACGGCTATAATAGGCCGGTCAAAGTCCACTGGGAGCACTTTGAAAACAAAAAGTGTGCAGACCGGGTCCAGACCTATATAGATAGGCAGCAATGGCCACATACGGCTATAATAGGCCGGTCAAAGTCCACTGGGAGCACTTTGAAAACAAAAAGTGTGCAGACCGGGTCCAGACCTACTAAAATAGGCAGCAATGGCTACAAACGGCTATAATAGGCCGGTTAAAGTCCACTGGGAGCACTTTGAAAACAAAAAGTGTGCAGACCGGGTCCAGACCTACTTAAATAGGCAGCAATGGCCACATACGGCTATAATAGGTCGGTCAAAGTCCACTGGGAGCACTTTGAAAACAAAAAGTGTGCAGACCGGGTCCAGACCTATTTAGATAGGCAGCAATGGCCACATACGGCTATAATAGGCCGGTCAAAGTCCACTGGGAGCACTTTGAAAACAAAAAGTGTGCAGACCGGGTCCAGACCTACTTAAATAGGCAGCAATGGCCACATACGGCTATAATAGGCCGGTCAAAGTCCACTGGGAGCACTTTGAAAACAAAAAGTGTGCAGACCGGGTCCAGACCTATTTAGATAGGCAGCAATGGCCACATACGGCTATAATAGGCCGGTCAAAGTCCACTGGGAGCACTTTGAAAACAAAAAGTGTGCAGACCGGGTCCAGACCTATATAGATAGGCAGCAATGGCCACATACGGCTATAATAGGTCGGTCAAAGTCCACTGGGAGCACTTTGAAAACAAAAAGTGTGCAGACCGGGTCCAGACCTACTTAAATAGGCAGCAATGGCCACATACGGCTATAATAGGCCGGTCAAAGTCCACTGGGAGCACTTTGAAAACAAAAAGTGTGCAGACCGGGTCCAGACCTACTTAAATAGGCAGCAATGGCCACATACGGCTATAATAGGCCGGTCAAAGTCCACTGGGAGCACTTTGAAAACAAAAAGTGTGCAGACCGGGTCCAGACCTACTTAAATAGGCAGCAATGGCCACATACGGCTATAATAGGCCGGTCAAAGTCCACTGGGAGCACTTTGAAAACAAAAAGTGTGCAGACCGGGTCCAGACCTATTTAGATAGGCAGCAATGGCCACATACGGCTATAATAGGCCGGTCAAAGTCCACTGGGAGCACTTTGAAAACAAAAAGTGTGCAGACCGGGTCCAGACCTACTTAAATAGGCAGCAATGGCCACATACGGCTATAATAGGCCGGTCAAAGTCCACTGGGAGCACTTTGAAAACAAAAAGTGTGCAGACCGGGTCCAGACCTATTTAGATAGGCAGCAATGGCCACATACGGCTATAATAGGCCGGTCAAAGTCCACTGGGAGCACTTTGAAAACAAAAAGTGTGCAGACCGGGTCCAGACCTATTTAGATAGGCAGCAATGGCCACATACGGCTATAATAGGCCGGTCAAAGTCCACTGGGAGCACTTTGAAAACAAAAAGTGTGCAGACCGGGTCCAGACCTACTTAAATAGGCAGCAATGGCTACAAACGGCTATAATAGGCCGGTCAAAGTCCACTGGGAGCACTTTGAAAACAAAAAGTGTGCAGACCGGGTCCAGACCTACTTAAATAGGCAGCAATGGCCACATACGGCTATAATAGGCCGGTCAAAGTCCACTGGGAGCACTTTGAAAACAAAAAGTGTGCAGACCGGGTCCAGACCTACTTAGATAGGCAGCAATGGCCACATACGGCTATAATAGGCCGGTCAAAGTCCACTGGGAGCACTTTGAAAACAAAAAGTGTGCAGACCGGGTCCAGACCTATTTAAATAGGCAGCAATGGCCACATACGGCTATAATAGGCCGGTCAAAGTCCACTGGGAGCACTTTGAAAACAAAAAGTGTGCAGACCGGGTCCAGACCTATTTAGATAGGCAGCAATGGCCACATACGGCTATAATAGGCCGGTCAAAGTCCACTGGGAGCACTTTGAAAACAAAAAGTGTGCAGACCGGGTCCAGACCTACTTAAATAGGCAGCAATGGCCACATACGGCTATAATAGGCCGGTCAAAGTCCACTGGGAGCACTTTGAAAACAAAAAGTGTGCAGACCGGGTCCAGACCTACTTAAATAGGCAGCAATGGCCACAAACGGCTATAATAGGCCGGTCAAAGTCCACTGGGAGCACTTTGAAAACAAAAAGTGTGCAGACCGGGTCCAGACCTACTTAAATAGGCAGCAATGGCCACATACGGCTATAATAGGCCGGTCAAAGTCCACTGGGAGCACTTTGAAAACAAAAAGTGTGCAGACCGGGTCCAGACCTATTTAGATAGGCAGCAATGGCCACATACGGCTATAATAGGCCGGTCAAAGTCCACTGGGAGCACTTTGAAAACAAAAAGTGTGCAGACCGGGTCCAGACCTACTTAAATAGGCAGCAATGGCCACATACGGCTATAATAGGCCGGTCAAAGTCCACTGGGAGCACTTTGAAAACAAAAAGTGTGCAGACCGGGTCCAGACCTATATAGATAGGCAGCAATGGCCACATACGGCTATAATAGGCCGGTCAAAGTCCACTGGGAGCACTTTGAAAACAAAAAGTGTGCAGACCGGGTCCAGACCTACTAAAATAGGCAGCAATGGCTACAAACGGCTATAATAGGCCGGTCAAAGTCCACTGGGAGCACTTTGAAAACAAAAAGTGTGCAGACCGGGTCCAGACCTACTTAAATAGGCAGCAATGGCCACATACGGCTATAATAGGCCGGTCAAAGTCCACTGGGAGCACTTTGAAAACAAAAAGTGTGCAGACCGGGTCCAGACCTATTTAGATAGGCAGCAATGGCCACATACGGCTATAATAGGCCGGTCAAAGTCCACTGGGAGCACTTTGAAAACAAAAAGTGTGCAGACCGGGTCCAGACCTATTTAAATAGGCAGCAATGGCCACATACGGCTATAATAGGTCGGTCAAAGTCCACTGGGAGCACTTTGAAAACAAAAAGTGTGCAGACCGGGTCCAGACCTACTTAAATAGGCAGCAATGGCCACATACGGCTATAATAGGCCGGTCAAAGTCCACTGGGAGCACTTTGAAAACAAAAAGTGTGCAGACCGGGTCCAGACCTACTTAAATAGGCAGCAATGGCCACATACGGCTATAATAGGCCGGTCAAAGTCCACTGGGAGCACTTTGAAAACAAAAAGTGTGCAGACCGGGTCCAGACCTACTTAAATAGGCAGCAATGGCCACATACGGCTATAATAGGCCGGTCAAAGTCCACTGGGAGCACTTTGAAAACAAAAAGTGTGCAGACCGGGTCCAGACCTATTTAGATAGGCAGCAATGGCCACATACGGCTATAATAGGCCGGTCAAAGTCCACTGGGAGCACTTTGAAAACAAAAAGTGTGCAGACCGGGTCCAGACCTACTTAAATAGGCAGCAATGGCCACATACGGCTATAATAGGCCGGTCAAAGTCCACTGGGAGCACTTTGAAAACAAAAAGTGTGCAGACCGGGTCCAGACCTACTTAAATAGGCAGCAATGGCCACATACGGCTATAATAGGCCGGTCAAAGTCCACTGGGAGCACTTTGAAAACAAAAAGTGTGCAGACCGGGTCCAGACCTACTTAAATAGGCAGCAATGGCCACATACGGCTATAATAGGCCGGTCAAAGTCCACTGGGAGCACTTTGAAAACAAAAAGTGTGCAGACCGGGTCCAGACCTATATAGATAGGCAGCAATGGCCACATACGGCTATAATAGGCCGGTCAAAGTCCACTGGGAGCACTTTGAAAACAAAAAGTGTGCAGACCGGGTCCAGACCTACTTAAATAGGCAGCAATGGCCACATACGGCTATAATAGGCCGGTCAAAGTCCACTGGGAGCACTTTGAAAACAAAAAGTGTGCAGACCGGGTCCAGACCTACTTAAATAGGCAGCAATGGCCACATACGGCTATAATAGGCCGGTCAAAGTCCACTGGGAGCACTTTGAAAACAAAAAGTGTGCAGACCGGGTCCAGACCTACTTAAATAGGCAGCAATGGCCACATACGGCTATAATAGGCCGGTCAAAGTCCACTGGGAGCACTTTGAAAACAAAAAGTGTGCAGACCGGGTCCAGACCTACTTAAATAGGCAGCAATGGCCACATACGGCTATAATAGGTCGGTCAAAGTCCACTGGGAGCACTTTGAAAACAAAAAGTGTGCAGACCGGGTCCAGACCTATATAGATAGGCAGCAATGGCCACATACGGCTATAATAGGTCGGTCAAAGTCCACTGGGAGCACTTTGAAAACAAAAAGTGTGCAGACCGGGTCCAGACCTACTTAAATAGGCAGCAATGGCCACATACGGCTATAATAGGCCGGTCAAAGTCCACTGGGAGCACTTTGAAAACAAAAAGTGTGCAGACCGGGTCCAGACCTACTTAAATAGGCAGCAATGGCCACATACGGCTATAATAGGCCGGTCAAAGTCCACTGGGAGCACTTTGAAAACAAAAAGTGTGCAGACCGGGTCCAGACCTACTTAAATAGGCAGCAATGGCCACATACGGCTATAATAGGTCGGTCAAAGTCCACTGGGAGCACTTTGAAAACAAAAAGTGTGCAGACCGGGTCCAGACCTATATAGATAGGCAGCAATGGCCACATACGGCTATAATAGGCCGGTCAAAGTCCACTGGGAGCACTTTGAAAACAAAAAGTGTGCAGACCGGGTCCAGACCTACTTAAATAGGCAGCAATGGCCACATACGGCTATAATAGGCCGGTCAAAGTCCACTGGGAGCACTTTGAAAACAAAAAGTGTGCAGACCGGGTCCAGACCTATTTAGATAGGCAGCAATGGCCACATACGGCTATAATAGGCCGGTCAAAGTCCACTGGGAGCACTTTGAAAACAAAAAGTGTGCAGACCGGGTCCAGACCTACTTAAATAGGCAGCAATGGCCACATACGGCTATAATAGGCCGGTCAAAGTCCACTGGGAGCACTTTGAAAACAAAAAGTGTGCAGACCGGGTCCAGACCTACTTAAATAGGCAGCAATGGCCACATACGGCTATAATAGGCCGGTCAAAGTCCACTGGGAGCACTTTGAAAACAAAAAGTGTGCAGACCGGGTCCAGACCTACTTAGATAGGCAGCAATGGCCACATACGGCTATAATAGGCCGGTCAAAGTCCACTGGGAGCACTTTGAAAACAAAAAGTGTGCAGACCGGGTCCAGACCTACTTAGATAGGCAGCAATGGCCACATACGGCTATAATAGGCCGGTCAAAGTCCACTGGGAGCACTTTGAAAACAAAAAGTGTGCAGACCGGGTCCAGACCTACTTAGATAGGCAGCAATGGCCACATACGGCTATAATAGGCCGGTCAAAGTCCACTGGGAGCACTTTGAAAACAAAAAGTGTGCAGACCGGGTCCAGACCTACTTAAATAGGCAGCAATGGCCACATACGGCTATAATAGGCCGGTCAAAGTCCACTGGGAGCACTTTGAAAACAAAAAGTGTGCAGACCGGGTCCAGACCTATATAGATAGGCAGCAATGGCCACATACGGCTATAATAGGCCGGTCAAAGTCCACTGGGAGCACTTTGAAAACAAAAAGTGTGCAGACCGGGTCCAGACCTACTAAAATAGGGAGCAATGGCTACAAACGGCTATAATAGGCCGGTCAAAGTCCACTGGGAGCACTTTGAAAACAAAAAGTGTGCAGACCGGGTCCAGACCTACTTAAATAGGCAGCAATGGCCACATACGGCTATAATAGGTCGGTCAAAGTCCACTGGGAGCACTTTGAAAACAAAAAGTGTGCAGACCGGGTCCAGACCTATATAGATAGGCAGCAATGGCCACATACGGCTATAATAGGTCGGTCAAAGTCCACTGGGAGCACTTTGAAAACAAAAAGTGTGCAGACCGGGTCCAGACCTACTTAAATAGGCAGCAATGGCCACATACGGCTATAATAGGTCGGTCAAAGTCCACTGGGAGCACTTTGAAAACAAAAAGTGTGCAGACCGGGTCCAGACCTACTTAAATAGGCAGCAATGGCCACATACGGCTATAATAGGCCGGTCAAAGTCCACTGGGAGCACTTTGAAAACAAAAAGTGTGCAGACCGGGTCCAGACCTACTTAGATAGGCAGCAATGGCCACATACGGCTATAATAGGCCGGTCAAAGTCCACTGGGAGCACTTTGAAAACAAAAAGTGTGCAGACCGGGTCCAGACCTACTTAAATAGGCAGCAATGGCCACATACGGCTATAATAGGCCGGTCAAAGTCCACTGGGAGCACTTTGAAAACAAAAAGTGTGCAGACCGGGTCCAGACCTACTTAAATAGGCAGCAATGGCCACATACGGCTATAATAGGCCGGTCAAAGTCCACTGGGAGCACTTTGAAAACAAAAAGTGTGCAGACCGGGTCCAGACCTATATAGATAGGCAGCAATGGCCACATACGGCTATAATAGGCCGGTCAAAGTCCACTGGGAGCACTTTGAAAACAAAAAGTGTGCAGACCGGGTCCAGACCTATTTAGATAGGCAGCAATGGCCACATACGGCTATAATAGGCCGGTCAAAGTCCACTGGGAGCACTTTGAAAACAAAAAGTGTGCAGACCGGGTCCAGACCTACTTAAATAGGCAGCAATGGCCACATACGGCTATAATAGGCCGGTCAAAGTCCACTGGGAGCACTTTGAAAACAAAAAGTGTGCAGACCGGGTCCAGACCTACTTAAATAGGCAGCAATGGCCACATACGGCTATAATAGGCCGGTCAAAGTCCACTGGGAGCACTTTGAAAACAAAAAGTGTGCAGACCGGGTCCAGACCTACTTAAATAGGCAGCAATGGCCACATACGGCTATAATAGGCCGGTCAAAGTCCACTGGGAGCACTTTGAAAACAAAAAGTGTGCAGACCGGGTCCAGACCTACTTAGATAGGCAGCAATGGCCACATACGGCTATAATAGGCCGGTCAAAGTCCACTGGGAGCACTTTGAAAACAAAAAGTGTGCAGACCGGGTCCAGACCTACTTAGATAGGCAGCAATGGCCACATACGGCTATAATAGGCCGGTCAAAGTCCACTGGGAGCACTTTGAAAACAAAAAGTGTGCAGACCGGGTCCAGACCTACTTAAATAGGCAGCAATGGCCACATACGGCTATAATAGGCCGGTCAAAGTCCACTGGGAGCACTTTGAAAACAAAAAGTGTGCAGACCGGGTCCAGACCTATATAGATAGGCAGCAATGGCCACATACGGCTATAATAGGCCGGTCAAAGTCCACTGGGAGCACTTTGAAAACAAAAAGTGTGCAGACCGGGTCCAGACCTACTAAAATAGGCAGCAATGGCTACAAACGGCTATAATAGGCCGGTCAAAGTCCACTGGGAGCACTTTGAAAACAAAAAGTGTGCAGACCGGGTCCAGACCTACTTAAATAGGCAGCAATGGCCACATACGGCTATAATAGGTCGGTCAAAGTCCACTGGGAGCACTTTGAAAACAAAAAGTGTGCAGACCGGTTCCAGACCTATATAGATAGGCAGCAATGGCCACATACGGCTATAATAGGTCGGTCAAAGTCCACTGGGAGCACTTTGAAAACAAAAAGTGTGCAGACCGGGTCCAGACCTACTTAAATAGGCAGCAATGGCCACATACGGCTATAATAGGCCGGTCAAAGTCCACTGGGAGCACTTTGAAAACAAAAAGTGTGCAGACCGGGTCCAGACCTACTTAAATAGGCAGCAATGGCCACATACGGCTATAATAGGCCGGTCAAAGTCCACTGGGAGCACTTTGAAAACAAAAAGTGTGCAGACCGGGTCCAGACCTACTTAGATAGGCAGCAATGGCCACATACGGCTATAATAGGCCGGTCAAAGTCCACTGGGAGCACTTTGAAAACAAAAAGTGTGCAGACCGGGTCCAGACCTACTTAAATAGGCAGCAATGGCCACATACGGCTATAATAGGCCGGTCAAAGTCCACTGGGAGCACTTTGAAAACAAAAAGTGTGCAGACCGGGTCCAGACCTACTTAAATAGGCAGCAATGGCCACATACGGCTATAATAGGCCGGTCAAAGTCCACTGGGAGCACTTTGAAAACAAAAAGTGTGCAGACCGGGTCCAGACCTATATAGATAGGCAGCAATGGCCACATACGGCTATAATAGGCCGGTCAAAGTCCACTGGGAGCACTTTGAAAACAAAAAGTGTGCAGACCGGGTCCAGACCTATTTAGATAGGCAGCAATGGCCACATACGGCTATAATAGGCCGGTCAAAGTCCACTGGGAGCACTTTGAAAACAAAAAGTGTGCAGACCGGGTCCAGACCTACTTAAATAGGCAGCAATGGCCATATACGGCTATAATAGGCCGGTCAAAGTCCACTGGGAGCACTTTGAAAACAAAAAGTGTGCAGACCGGGTCCAGACCTACTTAGATAGGCAGCAATGGCCACATACGGCTATAATAGGTCGGTCAAAGTCCACTGGGAGCACTTTGAAAACAAAAAGTGTGCAGACCGGTTCCAGACCTATTTAGATAGGCAGCAATGGCCACATACGGCTATAATAGGTCGGTCAAAGTCCACTGGGAGCACTTT
Organism: Drosophila ustulata; assembly: GCA_035047365.1. Classification (NCBI taxonomy): domain Eukaryota; kingdom Metazoa; phylum Arthropoda; class Insecta; order Diptera; family Drosophilidae; genus Drosophila; species Drosophila ustulata. The sequence continues at coordinate 26,143 of JAWNPT010000099.1, forward strand.
GAAAACAAAAAGTGTGCAGACCGGGTCCAGACCTACTTAAATAGGCAGCAATGGCCACATACGGCTATAATAGGCCGGTCAAAGTCCACTGGGAGCACTTTGAAAACAAAAAGTGTGCAGACCGGGTCCAGACCTACTTAAATAGGCAGCAATGGCCACATACGGCTATAATAGGCCGGTCAAAGTCCACTGGGAGCACTTTGAAAACAAAAAGTGTGCAGACCGGGTCCAGACCTATTTAGATAGGCAGCAATGGCCACATACGGCTATAATAGGCCGGTCAAAGTCCACTGGGAGCACTTTGAAAACAAAAAGTGTGCAGACCGGGTCCAGACCTACTTAAATAGGCAGCAATGGCCACATACGGCTATAATAGGCCGGTCAAAGTCCACTGGGAGCACTTTGAAAACAAAAAGTGTGCAGACCGGGTCCAGACCTACTTAAATAGGCAGCAATGGCCACATACGGCTATAATAGGCCGGTCAAAGTCCACTGGGAGCACTTTGAAAACAAAAAGTGTGCAGACCGGGTCCAGACCTACTTAAATAGGCAGCAATGGCCACATACGGCTATAATAGGTCGGTCAAAGTCCACTGGGAGCACTTTGAAAACAAAAAGTGTGCAGACCGGTTCCAGACCTATATAGATAGGCAGCAATGGCCACATACGGCTATAATAGGCCGGTCAAAGTCCACTGGGAGCACTTTGAAAACAAAAAGTGTGCAGACCGGGTCCAGACCTACTTAAATAGGCAGCAATGGCCACATACGGCTATAATAGGCCGGTCAAAGTCCACTGGGAGCACTTTGAAAACAAAAAGTGTGCAGACCGGGTCCAGACCTACTTAGATAGGCAGCAATGGCCACATACGGCTATAATAGGTCGGTCAAAGTCCACTGGGAGCACTTTGAAAACAAAAAGTGTGCAGACCGGGTCCAGACCTACTTAAATAGGCAGCAATGGCCACATACGGCTATAATAGGCCGGTCAAAGTCCACTGGGAGCACTTTGAAAACAAAAAGTGTGCAGACCGGGTCCAGACCTACTTAGATAGGCAGCAATGGCCACATACGGCTATAATAGGCCGGTCAAAGTCCACTGGGAGCACTTTGAAAACAAAAAGTGTGCAGACCGGGTCCAGACCTACTTAAATAGGCAGCAATGGCCACATATGGCTATAATAGGCCGGTCAAAGTCCACTGGGAGCACTTTGAAAACAAAAAGTGTGCAGACCGGGTCCAGACCTATATAGATAGGCAGCAATGGCCACATACGGCTATAATAGGCCGGTCAAAGTCCACTGGGAGCACTTTGAAAACAAAAAGTGTGCAGACCGGGTCCAGACCTACTAAAATAGGCAGCAATGGCTACAAACGGCTATAATAGGCCGGTCAAAGTCCACTGGGAGCACTTTGAAAACAAAAAGTGTGCAGACCGGGTCCAGACCTACTTAAATAGGCAGCAATGGCCACATACGGCTATAATAGGTCGGTCAAAGTCCACTGGGAGCACTTTGAAAACAAAAAGTGTGCAGACCGGGTCCAGACCTATATAGATAGGCAGCAATGGCCACATACGGCTATAATAGGTCGGTCAAAGTCCACTGGGAGCACTTTGAAAACAAAAAGTGTGCAGACCGGGTCCAGACCTACTTAAATAGGCAGCAATGGCCACATACGGCTATAATAGGTCGGTCAAAGTCCACTGGGAGCACTTTGAAAACAAAAAGTGTGCAGACCGGGTCCAGACCTACTTAAATAGGCAGCAATGGCCACATACGGCTATAATAGGCCGGTCAAAGTCCACTGGGAGCACTTTGAAAACAAAAAGTGTGCAGACCGGGTCCAGACCTACTTAGATAGGCAGCAATGGCCACATACGGCTATAATAGGCCGGTCAAAGTCCACTGGGAGCACTTTGAAAACAAAAAGTGTGCAGACCGGGTCCAGACCTACTTAAATAGGCAGCAATGGCCACATACGGCTATAATAGGCCGGTCAAAGTCCACTGGGAGCACTTTGAAAACAAAAAGTGTGCAGACCGGGTCCAGACCTACTTAAATAGGCAGCAATGGCCACATACGGCTATAATAGGCCGGTCAAAGTCCACTGGGAGCACTTTGAAAACAAAAAGTGTGCAGACCGGGTCCAGACCTACTTAAATAGGCAGCAATGGCCACATACGGCTATAATAGGCCGGTCAAAGTCCACTGGGAGCACTTTGAAAACAAAAAGTGTGCAGACCGGGTCCAGACCTACTTAGATAGGCAGCAATGGCCACATACGGCTATAATAGGCCGGTCAAAGTCCACTGGGAGCACTTTGAAAACAAAAAGTGTGCAGACCGGGTCCAGACCTACTTAAATAGGCAGCAATGGCCACATACGGCTATAATAGGCCGGTCAAAGTCCACTGGGAGCACTTTGAAAACAAAAAGTGTGCAGACCGGGTCCAGACCTACTTAAATAGGCAGCAATGGCCACATACGGCTATAATAGGCCGGTCAAAGTCCACTGGGAGCACTTTGAAAACAAAAAGTGTGCAGACCGGGTCCAGACCTATTTAGATAGGCAGCAATGGCCACATACGGCTATAATAGGCCGGTCAAAGTCCACTGGGAGCACTTTGAAAACAAAAAGTGTGCAGACCGGGTCCAGACCTATATAGATAGGCAGCAATGGCCACATACGGCTATAATAGGCCGGTCAAAGTCCACTGGGAGCACTTTGAAAACAAAAAGTGTGCAGACCGGGTCCAGACCTACTTAAATAGGCAGCAATGGCCACATACGGCTATAATAGGCCGGTCAAAGTCCACTGGGAGCACTTTGAAAACAAAAAGTGTGCAGACCGGGTCCAGACCTACTTAGATAGGCAGCAATGGCCACATACGGCTATAATAGGTCGGTCAAAGTCCACTGGGAGCACTTTGAAAACAAAAAGTGTGCAGACCGGGTCCAGACCTATTTAGATAGGCAGCAATGGCCACATACGGCTATAATAGGCCGGTCAAAGTCCACTGGGAGCACTTTGAAAACAAAAAGTGTGCAGACCGGGTCCAGACCTACTTAAATAGGCAGCAATGGCCACATACGGCTATAATAGGCCGGTCAAAGTCCACTGGGAGCACTTTGAAAACAAAAAGTGTGCAGACCGGGTCCAGACCTACTTAAATAGGCAGCAATGGCCACATACGGCTATAATAGGCCGGTCAAAGTCCACTGGGAGCACTTTGAAAACAAAAAGTGTGCAGACCGGGTCCAGACCTATATAGATAGGCAGCAATGGCCACATACGGCTATAATAGGCCGGTCAAAGTCCACTGGGAGCACTTTGAAAACAAAAAGTGTGCAGACCGGGTCCAGACCTACTAAAATAGGGAGCAATGGCCACATACGGCTATAATAGGCCGGTCAAAGTCCACTGGGAGCACTTTGAAAACAAAAAGTGTGCAGACCGGGTCCAGACCTACTTAAATAGGCAGCAATGGCCACATACGGCTATAATAGGTCGGTCAAAGTCCACTGGGAGCACTTTGAAAACAAAAAGTGTGCAGACCGGGTCCAGACCTATTTAGATAGGCAGCAATGGCCACATACGGCTATAATAGGTCGGTCAAAGTCCACTGGGAGCACTTTGAAAACAAAAAGTGTGCAGACCGGGTCCAGACCTACTTAAATAGGCAGCAATGGCCACATACGGCTATAATAGGCCGGTCAAAGTCCACTGGGAGCACTTTGAAAACAAAAAGTGTGCAGACCGGGTCCAGACCTACTTAAATAGGCAGCAATGGCCACATACGGCTATAATAGGCCGGTCAAAGTCCACTGGGAGCACTTTGAAAACAAAAAGTGTGCAGACCGGGTCCAGACCTACTTAAATAGGCAGCAATGGCCACATACGGCTATAATAGGCCGGTCAAAGTCCACTGGGAGCACTTTGAAAACAAAAAGTGTGCAGACCGGGTCCAGACCTACTTAAATAGGCAGCAATGGCCACATACGGCTATAATAGGCCGGTCAAAGTCCACTGGGAGCACTTTGAAAACAAAAAGTGTGCAGACCGGGTCCAGACCTACTTAAATAGGCAGCAATGGCCACATACGGCTATAATAGGCCGGTCAAAGTCCACTGGGAGCACTTTGAAAACAAAAAGTGTGCAGACCGGGTCCAGACCTATTTAGATAGGCAGCAATGGCCACATACGGCTATAATAGGCCGGTCAAAGTCCACTGGGAGCACTTTGAAAACAAAAAGTGTGCAGACCGGGTCCAGACCTATATAGATAGGCAGCAATGGCCACATACGGCTATAATAGGCCGGTCAAAGTCCACTGGGAGCACTTTGAAAACAAAAAGTGTGCAGACCGGGTCCAGACCTACTTAAATAGGCAGCAATGGCCACATACGGCTATAATAGGCCGGTCAAAGTCCACTGGGAGCACTTTGAAAACAAAAAGTGTGCAGACCGGGTCCAGACCTACTTAGATAGGCAGCAATGGCCACATACGGCTATAATAGGTCGGTCAAAGTCCACTGGGAGCACTTTGAAAACAAAAAGTGTGCAGACCGGGTCCAGACCTATTTAGATAGGCAGCAATGGCCACATACGGCTATAATAGGCCGGTCAAAGTCCACTGGGAGCACTTTGAAAACAAAAAGTGTGCAGACCGGGTCCAGACCTACTTAAATAGGCAGCAATGGCCACATACGGCTATAATAGGCCGGTCAAAGTCCACTGGGAGCACTTTGAAAACAAAAAGTGTGCAGACCGGGTCCAGACCTACTTAAATAGGCAGCAATGGCCACATACGGCTATAATAGGCCGGTCAAAGTCCACTGGGAGCACTTTGAAAACAAAAAGTGTGCAGACCGGGTCCAGACCTACTTAAATAGGCAGCAATGGCCACATACGGCTATAATAGGCCGGTCAAAGTCCACTGGGAGCACTTTGAAAACAAAAAGTGTGCAGACCGGGTCCAGACCTACTTAAATAGGCAGCAATGGCCACATACGGCTATAATAGGCCGGTCAAAGTCCACTGGGAGCACTTTGAAAACAAAAAGTGTGCAGACCGGGTCCAGACCTATTTAGATAGGCAGCAATGGCCACATACGGCTATAATAGGCCGGTCAAAGTCCACTGGGAGCACTTTGAAAACAAAAAGTGTGCAGACCGGGTCCAGACCTACTTAAATAGGCAGCAATGGCCACATACGGCTATAATAGGCCGGTCAAAGTCCACTGGGAGCACTTTGAAAACAAAAAGTGTGCAGACCGGGTCCAGACCTACTTAAATAGGCAGCAATGGCCACATACGGCTATAATAGGCCGGTCAAAGTCCACTGGGAGCACTTTGAAAACAAAAAGTGTGCAGACCGGGTCCAGACCTATTTAGATAGGCAGCAATGGCCACATACGGCTATAATAGGCCGGTCAAAGTCCACTGGGAGCACTTTGAAAACAAAAAGTGTGCAGACCGGGTCCAGACCTACTTAGATAGGCAGCAATGGCCACATACGGCTATAATAGGCCGGTCAAAGTCCACTGGGAGCACTTTGAAAACAAAAAGTGTGCAGACCGGGTCCAGACCTACTTAGATAGGCAGCAATGGCCACATACGGCTATAATAGGCCGGTCAAAGTCCACTGGGAGCACTTTGAAAACAAAAAGTGTGCAGACCGGGTCCAGACCTACTTAAATAGGCAGCAATGGCCACATACGGCTATAATAGGCCGGTCAAAGTCCACTGGGAGCACTTTGAAAACAAAAAGTGTGCAGACCGGGTCCAGACCTACTTAGATAGGCAGCAATGGCCACATACGGCTATAATAGGCCGGTCAAAGTCCACTGGGAGCACTTTGAAAACAAAAAGTGTGCAGACCGGGTCCAGACCTATTTAGATAGGCAGCAATGGCCACATACGGCTATAATAGGTCGGTCAAAGTCCACTGGGAGCACTTTGAAAACAAAAAGTGTGCAGACCGGGTCCAGACCTACTTAAATAGGCAGCAATGGCCACATACGGCTATAATAGGCCGGTCAAAGTCCACTGGGAGCACTTTGAAAACAAAAAGTGTGCAGACCGGGTCCAGACCTACTTAAATAGGCAGCAATGGCCACATACGGCTATAATAGGCCGGTCAAAGTCCACTGGGAGCACTTTGAAAACAAAAAGTGTGCAGACCGGGTCCAGACCTACTTAAATAGGCAGCAATGGCCACATACGGCTATAATAGGCCGGTCAAAGTCCACTGGGAGCACTTTGAAAACAAAAAGTGTGCAGACCGGGTCCAGACCTACTTAAATAGGCAGCAATGGCCACATACGGCTATAATAGGTCGGTCAAAGTCCACTGGGAGCACTTTGAAAACAAAAAGTGTGCAGACCGGGTCCAGACCTATATAGATAGGCAGCAATGGCCACATACGGCTATAATAGGCCGGTCAAAGTCCACTGGGAGCACTTTGAAAACAAAAAGTGTGCAGACCGGGTCCAGACCTACTTAAATAGGCAGCAATGGCCACATACGGCTATAATAGGCCGGTCAAAGTCCACTGGGAGCACTTTGAAAACAAAAAGTGTGCAGACCGGGTCCAGACCTACTTAAATAGGCAGCAATGGCCACATACGGCTATAATAGGCCGGTCAAAGTCCACTGGGAGCACTTTGAAAACAAAAAGTGTGCAGACCGGGTCCAGACCTACTTAAATAGGCAGCAATGGCCACATACGGCTATAATAGGTCGGTCAAAGTCCACTGGGAGCACTTTGAAAACAAAAAGTGTGCAGACCGGGTCCAGACCTATATAGATAGGCAGCAATGGCCACATACGGCTATAATAGGCCGGTCAAAGTCCACTGGGAGCACTTTGAAAACAAAAAGTGTGCAGACCGGGTCCAGACCTACTTAAATAGGCAGCAATGGCCACATACGGCTATAATAGGCCGGTCAAAGTCCACTGGGAGCACTTTGAAAACAAAAAGTGTGCAGACCGGGTCCAGACCTATATAGATAGGCAGCAATGGCCACATACGGCTATAATAGGCCGGTCAAAGTCCACTGGGAGCACTTTGAAAACAAAAAGTGTGCAGACCGGGTCCAGACCTATATAGATAGGCAGCAATGGCCACATACGGCTATAATAGGTCGGTCAAAGTCCACTGGGAGCACTTTGAAAACAAAAAGTGTGCAGACCGGGTCCAGACCTACTTAAATAGGCAGCAATGGCCACATACGGCTATAATAGGCCGGTCAAAGTCCACTGGGAGCACTTTGAAAACAAAAAGTGTGCAGACCGGGTCCAGACCTACTTAAATAGGCAGCAATGGCCACATACGGCTATAATAGGCCGGTCAAAGTCCACTGGGAGCACTTTGAAAACAAAAAGTGTGCAGACCGGGTCCAGACCTACTTAGATAGGCAGCAATGGCCACATACGGCTATAATAGGCCGGTCAAAGTCCACTGGGAGCACTTTGAAAACAAAAAGTGTGCAGACCGGGTCCAGACCTACTTAAATAGGCAGCAATGGCCACATACGGCTATAATAGGCCGGTCAAAGTCCACTGGGAGCACTTTGAAAACAAAAAGTGTGCAGACCGGGTCCAGACCTACTTAAATAGGCAGCAATGGCCACATATGGCTATAATAGGCCGGTCAAAGTCCACTGGGAGCACTTTGAAAACAAAAAGTGTGCAGACCGGGTCCAGACCTATTTAGATAGGCAGCAATGGCCACATACGGCTATAATAGGCCGGTCAAAGTCCACTGGGAGCACTTTGAAAACAAAAAGTGTGCAGACCGGGTCCAGACCTATATAGATAGGCAGCAATGGCCACATACGGCTATAATAGGCCGGTCAAAGTCCACTGGGAGCACTTTGAAAACAAAAAGTGTGCAGACCGGGTCCAGACCTACTTAAATAGGCAGCAATGGCCATATACGGCTATAATAGGCCGGTCAAAGTCCACTGGGAGCACTTTGAAAACAAAAAGTGTGCAGACCGGGTCCAGACCTACTTAGATAGGCAGCAATGGCCACATACGGCTATAATAGGTCGGTCAAAGTCCACTGGGAGCACTTTGAAAACAAAAAGTGTGCAGACCGGGTCCAGACCTATTTAGATAGGCAGCAATGGCCACATACGGCTATAATAGGCCGGTCAAAGTCCACTGGGAGCACTTTGAAAACAAAAAGTGTGCAGACCGGGTCCAGACCTACTTAAATAGGCAGCAATGGCCACATACGGCTATAATAGGTCGGTCAAAGTCCACTGGGAGCACTTTGAAAACAAAAAGTGTGCAGACCGGGTCCAGACCTACTTAAATAGGCAGCAATGGCCACATACGGCTATAATAGGCCGGTCAAAGTCCACTGGGAGCACTTTGAAAACAAAAAGTGTGCAGACCGGGTCCAGACCTACTTAAATAGGCAGCAATGGCCACATACGGCTATAATAGGCCGGTCAAAGTCCACTGGGAGCACTTTGAAAACAAAAAGTGTGCAGACCGGGTCCAGACCTACTTAAATAGGCAGCAATGGCCACATACGGCTATAATAGGCCGGTCAAAGTCCACTGGGAGCACTTTGAAAACAAAAAGTGTGCAGACCGGGTCCAGACCTATATAGATAGGCAGCAATGGCCACATACGGCTATAATAGGTCGGTCAAAGTCCACTGGGAGCACTTTGAAAACAAAAAGTGTGCAGACCGGGTCCAGACCTACTTAAATAGGCAGCAATGGCCACATACGGCTATAATAGGCCGGTCAAAGTCCACTGGGAGCACTTTGAAAACAAAAAGTGTGCAGACCGGGTCCAGACCTACTTAAATAGGCAGCAATGGCCACATACGGCTATAATAGGCCGGTCAAAGTCCACTGGGAGCACTTTGAAAACAAAAAGTGTGCAGACCGGGTCCAGACCTACTTAAATAGGCAGCAATGGCCACATACGGCTATAATAGGCCGGTCAAAGTCCACTGGGAGCACTTTGAAAACAAAAAGTGTGCAGACCGGGTCCAGACCTACTTAAATAGGCAGCAATGGCCACATACGGCTATAATAGGCCGGTCAAAGTCCACTGGGAGCACTTTGAAAACAAAAAGTGTGCAGACCGGGTCCAGACCTATATAGATAGGCAGCAATGGCCACATACGGCTATAATAGGCCGGTCAAAGTCCACTGGGAGCACTTTGAAAACAAAAAGTGTGCAGACCGGGTCCAGACCTATATAGATAGGCAGCAATGGCCACATACGGCTATAATAGGTCGGTCAAAGTCCACTGGGAGCACTTTGAAAACAAAAAGTGTGCAGACCGGGTCCAGACCTACTTAAATAGGCAGCAATGGCCACATACGGCTATAATAGGCCGGTCAAAGTCCACTGGGAGCACTTTGAAAACAAAAAGTGTGCAGACCGGGTCCAGACCTACTTAAATAGGCAGCAATGGCCACATACGGCTATAATAGGCCGGTCAAAGTCCACTGGGAGCACTTTGAAAACAAAAAGTGTGCAGACCGGGTCCAGACCTACATAGATAGGCAGCAATGGCCACATACGGCTATAATAGGCCGGTCAAAGTCCACTGGGAGCACTTTGAAAACAAAAAGTGTGCAGACCGGGTCCAGACCTACTTAAATAGGCAGCAATGGCCACATACGGCTATAATAGGCCGGTCAAAGTCCACTGGGAGCACTTTGAAAACAAAAAGTGTGCAGACCGGGTCCAGACCTACTTAAATAGGCAGCAATGGCCACATACGGCTATAATTGGCCGGTCAAAGTCCACTGGGAGCACTTTGAAAACAAAAAGTGTGCAGACCGGGTCCAGACCTATATAGATAGGCAGCAATGGCCACATACGGCTATAATAGGCCGTTCAAAGTCCACTGGGAACACTTTGAAAACAAAAAGTGTGCAGACCGGGTCCAGACCTATATAGATAGGCAGCAATGGCCACATACGGCTATAATAGGCCGGTCAAAGTCCACTGGGAGCACTTTGAAAACAAAAAGTGTGCAGACCGGGTCCAGACCTACTTAAATAGGCAGCAATGGCCATATATGGCTATAATAAGCCGGTCAAAGTCCACTGGGAGCACTTTGAAAACAAAAAGTGTGCAGACCGGGTCCAGACCTACTTAAATAGGCAGCAATGGCCACATACGGCTATAATAGGTCGGTCAAAGTCCACTGGGAGCACTTTGAAAACAAAAAGTGTGCAGACCGGGTCCAGACCTATATAGATAGGCAGCAATGGCCACATACGGCTATAATAGGTCGGTCAAAGTCCACTGGGAGCACTTTGAAAACAAAAAGTGTGCAGACCGGGTCCAGACCTACTTAAATAGGCAGCAATGGCCACATACGGCTATAATAGGTCGGTCAAAGTCCACTGGGAGCACTTTGAAAACAAAAAGTGTGCAGACCGGGTCCAGACCTACTTAAATAGGCAGCAATGGCCACATACGGCTATAATAGGCCGGTCAAAGTCCACTGGGAGCACTTTGAAAACAAAAAGTGTGCAGACCGGGTCCAGACCTACTTAAATAGGCAGCAATGGCCACATACGGCTATAATAGGCCGGTCAAAGTCCACTGGGAGCACTTTGAAAACAAAAAGTGTGCAGACCGGGTCCAGACCTACTTAAATAGGCAGCAATGGCCACATACGGCTATAATAGGTCGGTCAAAGTCCACTGGGAGCACTTTGAAAACAAAAAGTGTGCAGACCGGTTCCAGACCTATATAGATAGGCAGCAATGGCCACATACGGCTATAATAGGTCGGTCAAAGTCCACTGGGAGCACTTTGAAAACAAAAAGTGTGCAGACCGGGTCCAGACCTACTTAAATAGGCAGCAATGGCCACATACGGCTATAATAGGCCGGTCAAAGTCCACTGGGAGCACTTTGAAAACAAAAAGTGTGCAGACCGGGTCCAGACCTACTTAAATAGGCAGCAATGGCCACATACGGCTATAATAGGCCGGTCAAAGTCCACTGGGAGCACTTTGAAAACAAAAAGTGTGCAGACCGGGTCCAGACCTACTTAAATAGGCAGCAATGGCCACATACGGCTATAATAGGTCGGTCAAAGTCCACTGGGAGCACTTTGAAAACAAAAAGTGTGCAGACCGGTTCCAGACCTATATAGATAGGCAGCAATGGCCACATACGGCTATAATAGGTCGGTCAAAGTCCACTGGGAGCACTTTGAAAACAAAAAGTGTGCAGACCGGGTCCAGACCTACTTAAATAGGCAGCAATGGCCACATACGGCTATAATAGGCCGGTCAAAGTCCACTGGGAGAACTTTGAAAACAAAAAGTGTGCAGACCGGGTCCAGACCTATATAGATAGGCAGCAATGGCCACATACGGCTATAATAGGCCGGTCAAAGTCCACTGGGAGCACTTTGAAAACAAAAAGTGTGCAGACCGGGTCCAGACCTATATAGATAGGCAGCAATGGCCACATACGGCTATAATAGGCCGGTCAAAGTCCACTGGGAGCACTTTGAAAACAAAAAGTGTGCAGACCGGGTCCAGACCTACTTAAATAGGCAGCAATGGCCACATATGGCTATAATTGGCCGGTCAAAGTCCACTGGGAGAACTTTGAAAACAAAAAGTGTGCAGACCGGGTCCAGACCTACTTAGATAGGCAGCAATGGCCACATACGGCTATAATAGGTCGGTCAAAGTCCACTGGGAGCACTTTGAAAACAAAAAGTGTGCAGACCGGGTCCAGACCTACTTAAATAGGCAGCAATGGCCACATACGGCTATAATAGGCCGGTCAAAGTCCACTGGGAGAACTTTGAAAACAAAAAGTGTGCAGACCGGGTCCAGACCTACTTAAATAGGCAGCAATGGCCACATACGGCTATAATAGGCCGGTCAAAGTCCACTGGGAGCACTTTGAAAACAAAAAGTGTGCAGACCGGGTCCAGACCTATATAGATAGGCAGCAATGGCCACATACGGCTATAATAGGCCGGTCAAAGTCCACTGGGAGCACTTTGAAAACAAAAAGTGTGCAGACCGGTTCCAGACCTATATAGATAGGCAGCAATGGCCACATACGGCTATAATAGGTCGGTCAAAGTCCACTGGGAGCACTTTGAAAACAAAAAGTGTGCAGACCGGGTCCAGACCTACTTAAATAGGCAGCAATGGCCACATACGGCTATAATAGGTCGGTCAAAGTCCACTGGGAGCACTTTGAAAACAAAAAGTGTGCAGACCGGGTCCAGACCTACTTAAATAGGCAGCAATGGCCACATACGGCTATAATAGGCCGGTCAAAGTCCACTGGGAGCACTTTGAAAACAAAAAGTGTGCAGACCGGGTCCAGACCTACTTAAATAGGCAGCAATGGCCACATACGGCTATAATAGGCCGGTCAAAGTCCACTGGGAGCACTTTGAAAACAAAAAGTGTGCAGACCGGGTCCAGACCTACTTAAATAGGCAGCAATGGCCACATACGGCTATAATAGGCCGGTCAAAGTCCACTGGGAGCACTTTGAAAACAAAAAGTGTGCAGACCGGGTCCAGACCTACTTAAATAGGCAGCAATGGCCACATATGGCTATAATTGGCCGGTCAAAGTCCACTGGGAGCACTTTGAAAACAAAAAGTGTGCAGACCGGGTCCAGACCTATATAGATAGGCAGCAATGGCCACATACGGCTATAATAGGCCGTTCAAAGTCCACTGGGAACACTTTGAAAACAAAAAGTGTGCAGACCGGGTCCAGACCTATATAGATAGGCAGCAATGGCCACATACGGCTATAATAGGCCGGTCAAAGTCCACTGGGAGCACTTTGAAAACAAAAAGTGTGCAGACCGGGTCCAGACCTACTTAAATAGGCAGCAATGGCCATATATGGCTATAATAGGCCGGTCAAAGTCCACTGGGAGCACTTTGAAAACAAAAAGTGTGCAGACCGGGTCCAGACCTACTTAGATAGGCAGCAATGGCCACATACGGCTATAATAGGTCGGTCAAAGTCCACTGGGAGCACTTTGAAAACAAAAAGTGTGCAGACCGGGTCCAGACCTATATAGATAGGCAGCAATGGCCACATACGGCTATAATAGGTCGGTCAAAGTCCACTGGGAGCACTTTGAAAACAAAAAGTGTGCAGACCGGGTCCAGACCTACTTAAATAGGCAGCAATGGCCACATACGGCTATAATAGGTCGGTCAAAGTCCACTGGGAGCACTTTGAAAACAAAAAGTGTGCAGACCGGGTCCAGACCTACTTAAATAGGCAGCAATGGCCACATACGGCTATAATAGGCCGGTCAAAGTCCACTGGGAGCACTTTGAAAACAAAAAGTGTGCAGACCGGGTCCAGACCTACTTAAATAGGCAGCAATGGCCACATACGGCTATAATAGGCCGGTCAAAGTCCACTGGGAGCACTTTGAAAACAAAAAGTGTGCAGACCGGGTCCAGACCTACTTAAATAGGCAGCAATGGCCACATACGGCTATAATAGGTCGGTCAAAGTCCACTGGGAGCACTTTGAAAACAAAAAGTGTGCAGACCGGTTCCAGACCTATATAGATAGGCAGCAATGGCCACATACGGCTATAATAGGTCGGTCAAAGTCCACTGGGAGCACTTTGAAAACAAAAAGTGTGCAGACCGGGTCCAGACCTACTTAAATAGGCAGCAATGGCCACATACGGCTATAATAGGCCGGTCAAAGTCCACTGGGAGCACTTTGAAAACAAAAAGTGTGCAGACCGGGTCCAGACCTACTTAAATAGGCAGCAATGGCCACATACGGCTATAATAGGCCGGTCAAAGTCCACTGGGAGCACTTTGAAAACAAAAAGTGTGCAGACCGGGTCCAGACCTACTTAGATAGGCAGCAATGGCCACATACGGCTATAATAGGTCGGTCAAAGTCCACTGGGAGCACTTTGAAAACAAAAAGTGTGCAGACCGGGTCCAGACCTACTTAAATAGGCAGCAATGGCCACATACGGCTATAATAGGCCGGTCAAAGTCCACTGGGAGCACTTTGAAAACAAAAAGTGTGCAGACCGGGTCCAGACCTATTTAGATAGGCAGCAATGGCCACATACGGCTATAATAGGCCGGTCAAAGTCCACTGGGAGCACTTTGAAAACAAAAAGTGTGCAGACCGGGTCCAGACCTATATAGATAGGCAGCAATGGCCACATACGGCTATAATAGGCCGGTCAAAGTCCACTGGGAGCACTTTGAAAACAAAAAGTGTGCAGACCGGGTCCAGACCTACTTAAATAGGCAGCAATGGCCACATACGGCTATAATAGGCCGGTCAAAGTCCACTGGGAGCACTTTGAAAACAAAAAGTGTGCAGACCGGGTCCAGACCTACTTAAATAGGCAGCAATGGCCACATACGGCTATAATAGGCCGGTCAAAGTCCACTGGGAGCACTTTGAAAACAAAAAGTGTGCAGACCGGGTCCAGACCTATATAAATAGGCAGCAATGGCCACATACGGCTATAATAGGCCGGTCAAAGTCCACTGGGAGCACTTTGAAAACAAAAAGTGTGCAGACCGGGTCCAGACCTACTTAAATAGGCAGCAATGGCCACATACGGCTATAATAGGCCGGTCAAAGTCCACTGGGAGCACTTTGAAAACAAAAAGTGTGCAGACCGGGTCCAGACCTACTTAAATAGGCAGCAATGGCCACATACGGCTATAATAGGCCGGTCAAAGTCCACTGGGAGCACTTTGAAAACAAAAAGTGTGCAGACCGGGTCCAGACCTACTTAAATAGGCAGCAATGGCCACATACGGCTATAATAGGCCGGTCAAAGTCCACTGGGAGCACTTTGAAAACAAAAAGTGTGCAGACCGGGTCCAGACCTATATAGATAGGCAGCAATGGCCACATACGGCTATAATAGGCCGGTCAAAGTCCACTGGGAGCACTTTGAAAACAAAAAGTGTGCAGACCGGGTCCAGACCTACTTAAATAGGCAGCAATGGCCACATACGGCTATAATTGGCCGGTCAAAGTCCACTGGGAGAACTTTGAAAACAAAAAGTGTGCAGACCGGGTCCAGACCTACTTAGATAGGCAGCAATGGCCACATACGGCTATAATAGGCCGGTCAAAGTCCACTGGGAGCACTTTGAAAACAAAAAGTGTGCAGACCGGGTCCAGACCTACTTAGATAGGCAGCAATGGCCACATACGGCTATAATAGGCCGGTCAAAGTCCACTGGGAGCACTTTGAAAACAAAAAGTGTGCAGACCGGGTCCAGACCTACATAGATAGGCAGCAATGGCCACATACGGCTATAATAGGCCGGTCAAAGTCCACTGGGAGCACTTTGAAAACAAAAAGTGTGCAGACCGGGTCCAGACCTACTTAAATAGGCAGCAATGGCCACATACGGCTATAATAGGCCGGTCAAAGTCCACTGGGAGCACTTTGAAAACAAAAAGTGTGCAGACCGGGTCCAGACCTATATAGATAGGCAGCAATGGCCACATACGGCTATAATAGGTCGGTCAAAGTCCACTGGGAGCACTTTGAAAACAAAAAGTGTGCAGACCGGGTCCAGACCTACTTAAATAGGCAGCAATGGCCACATACGGCTATAATAGGTCGGTCAAAGTCCACTGGGAGCACTTTGAAAACAAAAAGTGTGCAGACCGGGTCCAGACCTACTTAAATAGGCAGCAATGGCCACATACGGCTTTAATAGGCCGGTCAAAGTCCACTGGGAGCACTTTGAAAACAAAAAGTGTGCAGACCGGGTCCAGACCTACATAGATAGGCAGCAATGGCCACATACGGCTATAATAGGCCGTTCAAAGTCCACTGGGAGCACTTTGAAAACAAAAAGTGTGCAGACCGGGTCCAGACCTACTTAAATAGGCAGCAATGGCCACATACGGCTATAATAGGCCTGTCAAAGTCCACTGGGAGCACTTTGAAAACAAAAAGTGTGCAGACCGGGTCCAGACCTACTTAAATAGGCAGCAATGGCCACATACGGCTATAATAGGCCGGTCAAAGTCCACTGGGAGCACTTTGAAAACAAAAAGTGTGCAGACCGGGTCCAGACCTATATAGATAGGCAGCAATGGCCACATACGGCTATAATAGGCCGGTCAAAGTCCACTGGGAGCACTTTGAAAACAAAAAGTGTGCAGACCGGGTCCAGACCTACTTAAATAGGCAGCAATGGCCACATACGGCTATAATAGGCCGGTCAAAGTCCACTGGGAGCACTTTGAAAACAAAAAGTGTGCAGACCGGGTCCAGACCTACTTAAATAGGCAGCAATGGCCACATACGGCTATAATAGGCCGGTCAAAGTCCACTGGGAGAACTTTGAAAACAAAAAGTGTGCAGACCGGGTCCAGACCTACATAGATAGGCAGCAATGGCCACATACGGCTATAA
>JAWNPT010000101.1:0-80975 GCA_035047365.1 Drosophila ustulata
CTTAGTGCCAACGGAAAATGTATGTAACAGGCAGAAGGAGGCATCTCCGACCACATAAAGTATATATATTCTTGATCAATGTCAACAGCCGAGACGATATAGCCATGTCCGTCTGTCCGTCTGTATGAACACCTAGATCTCAGAGACTATAAGAGCTAGAGCTACCAAATTTGGGGACAGTACTCCTATAGGTCCTACGCAGATCAAGTTTATTTCAAAAGTTGGATGCCACGCCCCTTTCCGCCCCCAAAAGTCTGTAAAAGCCGTAATAATAAACCTAGAGCACTGAATTGATATGCATATTAATTATTATATACTCAATGATTCCTGTGAATTTGATTGAGATCGAATGAAAAACAAGGAAGTTATTAAGGAATCAATTTTACATGCAAAATTCACTTGCAGCTGCTCGCGCTTTGTTTGGTCAGTTGACCAAATCGGTGTTGTGCTTTCTTACTTGTTTTTTTCCATTTATTTTTTTAAGTCTAATAATTGATAATTATAATTTTATGTTGTATATTAATGATTAAATATCGGCAACGAATTTTCCAACCTAATTTACATCTTTATTCCAAACACAAACTTTAGTCATTCTATTGTATTTATAACTGATACCCATAGGATAGAAGAGTATTAAAACTTAAAGGCAACATAAAATTTAAATGTATGTAACAGGCAGAAGAAGGAATCTCCGACCATACCTCAGTGTCAACGTCCGAGACAATAAAGCCATGTCTGGTTGTCTGTCTGTTTGTATGGACACCTAGATCGTCGAGACTATAAACCTAAAAACCTAAAAAACCTAAAGCCATGTCTGGTTGTCTGTCTGTTTGTATGGACACCTAGATCGTCGAGACTATAAACCTAATAACTTTAGGCTTATTAATTCGAGTTATTTGGGTTGTGATCGTACAAAAAACGAGGAAGTTAATCAAGAAACATGGGCTCCATTGGTTTTGGTTGGCAGTGTATTATGAATATTGCTATTTTGTGTATTTTTTTTTTTGAAATATTATATGAGTGATTTATATTATCTCTAATCGAGGAACGGGTATCCTACGGTCGAGTGCTCTCGACTATAGGTTTATTACTATTTTTATGTTGTGTTATTTGTATGTGCACATTCTTACATACAATGACACTGAGCCAAGAAAAACAGCGACTACAGATTCAGTTCACAACATTTGTAGTTATTTGTTAAATTATGTATCAAAATAGTTGTGGCCAATGTATACAGACATTTTAAGTGTGTGAATGACCTAGATATATATAAAATTTGGTGACAGTGTTCGTGTAGGTCTTACGCAGATCAAGTTAGTTTTAGATTTTTGCCACGCCCCTTACCGCCCCCAAAAACTGTAAAAGCCGTAATAAAGGACCTAGAGCATTCAATTTTGGTATGCATATTTTAATGACTCCTGTGAATTTGTTTGAGATCGAATGAAAAACAAGGAAGTTATTAAAGAATCAATTTTATATGCATAATTTGTATTTTGCCTCCTCGCATCGCAAACGGACGTGTTTTTTTTCTTCGCATTCTTTGCTATCACTTTCATTTGTGTTACCTTTTACAAATTTAGTTTACACAAGTAATCGCTATTAGATGTGTTTTCAGTGCTTAACTTTTGTCAAAATCAACAGTATACATTGTGAACTATTATTTATTTCGCATTTTGTTTGATTTACATAAAATCAAGGGAGGGAGGAGGAAAGGAAGAGGGGGGAAAGGGTAGGGCAAAAACAAGTTCTAAGGCATACAGTGTTTACTTATTGTTTTGTCACTGCGTTCAATTTGTTTTTGCTTTTCATACTCTTGCACTCTTGCACTTACTCTTTACGTCTCTCAAGTTTTCTCTTCCGCGCATTAGTTGGTGTTGTTGGTGTTGGTTGCGCTCTATTTTGCTCTCAGTTATTCCGTTTGCGGTTTCTTGTTTCGGTCGTGCCCGCGTTTTTTACAAGTAAAGCAACGTCAACAGATTTAACCCTAGGGTGCGTTTTTGTTGATTACGTTTTCTTATTTAAAATTGTATATTTGGTATTTCAAATTACAACTTTTATTTTTATTTGCACACTAACCTTATTTTCTTTCAAATATACCTTTTTGTAAAAATTTTCTTTTTTGCTGTCTGTTTTTTGTTTCAAATTTTCTTTTTTTATCACCATGTTTGTCTGTTCAAATAAAAAATTGCCAAGTTCGTGCAAACGTAAGAATGGGTTTTGTTTGCTGCTGGCTGTGCGACAATGTGTCGCACTAGAAATGCGCTAGCCTCAGTGGGCGCATTATTGACCTGATTGAGTCCAAATCAGGCTTGAAGTGGACTTGTGAATCATGCAGGGATGTCGAGAAAGACATTATGGGCTTTATGCGACAAACCAAGAAAGGCTTTGGAGATATTTTTGGACGGTTTAAAAAACTGTTTGAAGGTTTCTCAGCGCTGGATGATGAATTAAAAATATGAAACTTTTGAATGAGTCACCTAAGCGTAAAAAGGCCAATCCGAGGTTGTCCATAAGCGCTAATGAACTTTCCCCACACCCAAATCATTTGTCTGCTCCGTCTGTTCCTGCATTAATAAATCTTTCTTCTCCTGCTCCTCCAATAATAGTTAGTAGTGACGAGAATAATGTTCTACCCATGGATATTGTTCCTACTAACACCGGCGATGGTAATGTTTCAGTTGTTGTATGCACTGAATCCTTAACCACCCCAGCAGTTTCTGTTGGTCAGCCATCCAAGGCTGTAGTTGCATCCGTAGATGCGGCTGTGGTTAATCTCAAATCACTTGTTGGCGTTCCACCAAAGAAAAACATTTTTGTTTCAAGGCTTACCCCTGATCAAACTTCTGATGAAGTCATGGCTTTTATTCAGGCCAAATCTAAAGCCAATGTTTCAGTGGACAAATTTCAATTTAATTATTCCCGGAAAATATCGTCTTTTAAAATGACTGTTCCTGCCGATCAATTTAGCAACATTTGTTGTAAAAAGTTCTGGCCAGATCATGTAATTGTAAAGGAATATACCGCAAAAAAGAAAATTCGTACTCCTGTTGAACTTCCTACTGTTGCGAGTAAAAGCTCTGTAACTACAAAAAACTAACATCCTTCTCACTTGGCTACCAGAACGTAAGAGGTCTGTGTAGCAAACTTAGCAATCTCTATCTTAGTAGTCAGTCCTTTCTATACAATGTCGTAGCTTTTTCGGAGACTTGGCTTAGGCCAGACATTTTAAACTTCGAAATCCTCTCAAGTAAATACAATATTTATAGACGAGATCGTACTCCTCCTCGTCGTGGAGGTGGGATTTTAATCGCAGTTGACGTTGCTTTCACCTCTGAAGTAGTTACAATTGATTGCGCTGTCGATTTAGAATTCGTAGCTGTAAAATTGTCCGTTCATGGTGCTTGTATTTTTATAACTTGTTCATATGTTCCTCCATCTTCTGATTCTTCTGTCTATTCTTCACATTTTTCGGCTATACTTTCTGTCTCTACTTTGCTATCTGATCGCGATAGTCTTGTTGTTCTTGGTGATTTTAATATTACAGGAATGACTTGGCTATCAAATTCTGACTCCAACGCTTTAAATTCTGCGTCCCAGCATGATTTTATAGATAATTTGTTTGGATTATCATTAAGTCAAATCAATGCTATTCCAAATTCTTTATATAGATTGCTTGACCTGGTTTTTGTTTTGGATCCTTCCCTTACATCTGTCTCCCGATCTGAACCTTTATCCCGTCCTGAAGATCCTTATCATCCTACTTTAGAAGTGTTGATGAACCTAGAGACCCGTGTAGCATACTCTACTACGAGATTGCAACACGTGCGTCATTTTTGTAACACAGATTTCAATGAACTCTCTCGGATCCTGTCGAACACTGACTGGTCTCCTCTTTGCGAGTGTAGGGACATCGATAGTGCAACTGAACTGTTTTATACTGCGTTAAACTCTTCATTCGACATATGCGTCCCGTTACGTAAACCAAATAGGTCTAATAAGCCTGTTTGGTTTACACGGGAATTGACATACCTTAAAAATAAAATGTCGAGAAATTACAAGAAGTTTAAGGAATCTAACACTTCCTTTAACTTCTCTTGTTATTCGATTGCACGATCAAATTTGATTGTCCTTAATACGCAGTGTTACAATGACTACCTCGTAAATTGTGGACGGCGGTTTCTGCAGTGATCCGAGGAGATTCTATAACTTTGTTAATATGAAGCGTGGTTCATCAACGCTTCCATCGACTGTTTTTTTTTAAAAGAATACAGCGGAAACTAATCAGTCTATTGCTGATTTATTTGCTGATTTTTTTCAAACTACATATAGATCTCAAAACGATCGATTGGTTTTGCCTTATCCGTATCAGATAAATGACGCACATTGCATTTTTTAAACCATTAATTACTAAAAGTTCACTATTAAATAATTTAAAGATTCTAAAGCCTGTATTTTCACCAGGGCCAGATGGAGTTCCAGCATGTGTGCTTAGGCATTGTGCTGAGGCTTTATTAATTCCTTTATATATTCTTTATACCCGCTACCCATAGGGTAGAAGGGTATTATGACTTAGTGCCAACAGAAAATGTATGTAACAGGCAGAAGGAGGCATCTCCGACCCCATAAAGTATATATATTCTTGATCAGCGTCAACAGCCGAGACGATATAGCCATGTCCGTCTGTCCGTCTGTCTGTCCGTATGAACACCTGGATCTCAGAGACTATAAGACATAGAGACACCAAATTTGGCAAAAATGTTCCTTCATACCCTACGCAGATCAAGTTTATTTCCAAAAGTTGGATGCCACGCCCCCTTCGCCCACAATAAGCATTAATGTAGAAAAAGTCAAGTTTTTTTTATGTAAATCGCGTATAACTCCAAAAGTTCTTTGTGTAATGATGTGTAATTTGGTAAGCCATCTGCGCTTGACACTCTTAATATACCCTGTAATTTTGGTAAAGATCGGATAAGTAGAACAAAAGTTATTCGCGTAATTATTTATCAACATTTTTGTTCCCAATGCATATGGACGTTTTAAGTGTGTGATTGACCTAGAGATATCAAATTTGGTGACAGTATTCGTGTAGGTCTTACGCAGATCAAGTTTATTTTAGATTTTTGCCACGCCCCTTTTCGCCCCCAAAAACTGTAAAAGCCGTAATAATGAACCTAGAGCATTGAATTTTTTTTTTGGTATGCATAATAACAATGATAGTCTGAATGACTCCTGTGAACTCCTGTGTGTGTTGGTTGAGATCGAATGAAAAACAAGGAAGTTATTAATGAATCAATTTTATATGCAAAATTCACTTGCAGCTGCTCGCGCTTTTTTTGTTTAGTTGATACTGTGACCATGTCGGTATTTAATGGATTTAAAAAAAACAAGTAAGAAAAGCTACAGTCGAGAGTGCTCGACCGTATGATACCCGCAACCCATTTCGAGAGAAAACAAAAAATTTAAATGATATATTAACAAAAAATATACCAAATATACTAAAAATTAGTTTTTTGTATATATTTGAAAATACCGGGTAAAAATCACAACACCGTTTTGGTCACACTGTCAACTAAACAAACAAAGCGCGGGCAGCTGCAAGTGAATTTTGCATACAAAATTGACTCTTTAATAACTTCCTTGTTTTTCATTCGATCTCTAACCAAATTCACAGGAATCATTGAGAATATAAATATTATTATGCATATCAAAATTCAATGCTCTAGGTCTATTATTACGGCTTTTACAGACTTTTGGGGGCGAAAAGGGGCGTGGCATCCAACTTTGAAATAAACTTGACCTGCGTAGGACCTATAGGAGTACTGTCCCCAAATTTGGTAGCTCTAGCTTTTATAGTCTCTGAGATCCAGGTGTTCATACAGACGGACAGACGGACAGACGGACAGACGGACAGACGGACAGACGGACAGACGGACAGACGGACATGGCTATATCGTCTCGGCTGTTGACACTGATCAAGAATATATATACTTTGTGGGGTCGGAGATGCCTCCTTCTGCCTGTTACATACATTTTCTGTTGGCACTAAGTTATAATACCCTTCTACCCTATGGGTAGCGGGTATAAAAATGTATATACAAAAAAAACAAATTTCAGTATATTCTGTGGTATATTTTTTGTTAAAATATCATTAAAGCTTTTTGTATTCTCTCAAAATGGGTAGCGGGTATCATACTGTCGAGCACTCTCGACTGTAGCTTTCTTACTTGTTTTAATTTGTCAATGGAGTTATGTTCTTTTCCAAACTATTGGAAGGAATCTTTTATTATTCCTCTCCATAAAAAAGGAAACAAATCGAATGCCGAGAATTATAGAGGAATATCAAAATTGTCTGCTATTCCGAAACTGTTTGAGAAATTAATAACCTCACGGTTACAACATTATTGTAGATCTATTATATCACCATGCCAGCATGGGTTTATGAAATATAGATCTACTACCACTAACTTACTGGAGTTTACTTCTTTGGTAATTGATGGTTTCCAAAACAAAATGCAAACGGACGTTATTTATACTGATTTCAGTAAAGCTTTTGACTCAGTTAATCACTCACTATTACTACATAAGCTTTACCTCTTGGGATTTCCAAATAACTTAATTATCTGGATATCTAGCTATTTAAACCTCAGAACACAGAAAGTGTATTTTAACGGCTTAGTCTCCAAGTCTGTTAAGGTCACTTCCGGTGTACCTCAAGGGAGTCACCTTGGCCCTTTGTTATTTACATTGTTTATTAATGATCTTCAATCCGTTATTAAATTTTCTCGTGTGTTAATGTATGCCGATGATGTCAAGCTTTGTTTAACGTCAGTTGATTCTCAATCTGGTCAAATGCTGCAAGCTGACCTTGATAGTTTCCAATCTTGGTGTCAAATAAACCTTTTAAATCTTAATTGCAATAAATGTAACGTAATGTCTTTTTACAGGCGTTTGCCTTTTAACAATACTTATTTCCGACATGCAAAACCTCTTGAGCGCATTGAGTCTGTTAAAGATCTAGGTATTCTGCTCGATCCCAAACTTAAATTTGACAAGCACATCTTGGATATAACTAATCGTGCAATAGGTGTCCTTGGTTTCATTAAGCGTTGGTCGAAAGAATTTAATGATCCCTACATCACTAAAACTCTTTATACTTCTCTTGTTCGACCTATTCTTGAATATGGCTCTTGTATTTGGTGTCCCCAATATAAGGTTCATCAGGAAAGAATAGAGTCTGTACAAAAACAATTTCTTTTGTTTGCCCTTCGGGGTCTTAATTGGAGTGCTAACACTCCTTTACCTTCCTATCGCAGTAGACTTTTACTTATCAATCTTCCTTCACTTTCTGATCGTAGAACCATGCTTGGTGTTATTTTTTTGCATAAGCTCATTAATGGTGAGATCGATTCATCCGAACTCATTAGCCAAATTAATTTTAAGGTTCCGATCAGAAATACAAGGAACTTTTTACCTCTTTCCCTTCCACTTTGTAGTGAAAACTATGCTTTACATAATCCTTTCCGTATTTTATGTTCTAACTATAACGAGTACTATCTTTCTTAATATATATAAATCTCGTGTCACAATGTTTGTCCTCAATGGACTCCTAAACCACTTAACCGATTATATTAAAATTCGCACATCATGTGCAGTTCGATCTAACTTGAGAGATAGGATAGTTTAAATCTCAAATTATAGTCGCAATTTTAATTTATTGCTAATTATTTGTCTGTTATTATTTGACAGTCACAATTATCTGTTAACTCCAAATTTACTATAATGTAATATAACAAAAACTTTAGCCACAGCAACGTGTGGCCGGGTCAGCTAGTTCTATAATAAATAATGTTTCTTCGTTTTCCAATCTTAGAAATTTGATATTAAGTCATCTGTCTAGTGTGTAATTATGTAACTTTAAAATTAATTAAAATATATTTTTACTTTATGTTCGCGATTGTCCGTTGCCACAAGCTACGTGGTGCGCCCCTACGGCCCGCGCGGTAACAAGCCCTTGCTTGGTGTCGTTGGGCCACTTGATGGTGCTGTTCGTTAGCACATCAACGTCCAATATATATATATAATAATATGCAGCTGCTCGCGATTTGTTTGTTTAGTTGTCAGTGTGACCATGTCGGCATTGTGGATATTTACCCGCTATTTTCAAATATATACAAAAAAAACAAGTTTCAGTATATTCTTTGGTATATATTATGCCAAAATATCATTAAAGTTTTTTGTTTTCTTTCTTACTTGTTTAATGTTGTGTTATTTGTATGCGCACATTAAATTATTAAATTATTTATCAAAATAGTTGTGGCCAATGTATATGGACATTTTAAGTGTATGAATGACCTAGATATATAAAATTTGGTGACAGTGTTCGTGTAGGTCTTACGCAGATCAAGTTAGTTTTAGATTTTTGCCACGCCCCTTTTCGCCCCCAAAAACTGTAAAAGCCGCAATAAAGGACCTAGAGCATTCAATTTTGGTATGCTTATTTTAATGACTCCTGTGAATTTGGTTGAGATCGAATGAAAAACAAGGAAGTTATTAAAGAATCAATTTTATATGCATAATAATATGCAGCTGCTCGCGCTTTGTTTGTTTAGTTGACAGTGTGACCATGTCGGGGTTGTGGATTTTTACCCGCTATTTTCAAATATATACAAAAAAAACAAGTTTCAGTATATTCTTTGATATATATTTTGTTAAAATATCATTTAAGTTTTTTGATTTCTCCCGAAATGGGTTGCGGGTATCATACGGTTGCGCACTCTCGACTATAGCTTTCTTACTTGTTTTTTAAATATTATGTGAGTAGGGGATTTATATTATCTTTAATCGAGGAGCGGGTATCCTACCGTCGAGTGCTCTCGACTATAGGCTTATTACTTATTCTATGTTGTGTTTTTGTATGCGCACCAACACATACCCTATATTCAATCCATTCACAAATAATTAATTATAATATATTATATTACTACACGCTGCTTATTTCGGGGCAAGTGCACTATCTTCATTAGTGCCGCTGTATTAATATACATATATACACAGATATACGTATGGAAATAAGTACAAAGTCTCGAATTCCTCTTGTGTGATGGTCGGTCCAATCCAGTAGTGCCAGCCACTTTCAGCGGTGACACACATGTAAGTATACTCCTACACTAGCATACATACATTCTTACATACAATGCCGTTGGCTTTCAGCTACATTGGACACTGAGTCAAGAAAAGCAGCGACCACATTCAGTTCACAACATTTGTATTTATTACTCAACGTACCGCAAATATAAATCACAACCAGTAAGAAAGCTACAGTCGAGAGTGCTCGACCGTATGATACCCGCAACCCATTTCGAGAGAAAACAAAAAACTTAAATTATATTTTAACAAAATATATACCAAATATACTAAAACTAGTTTTTTGTATATATTTGAAAATATCGGGTAAAAATCCACAACACCGTTATGGTCACACTGTCAACTAAACAACAAGTAAGAAAGCTACAGTCGAGAGAGCTCGACCGTATGATACCCGCAACCCATTTCGAGAGAACAAAAAAAATTTTAATGATATTTTAACAACAAATATACCAAAAATATACTGAAACTTGTGTTTTGTATATATTTGAAAATAGCGGGAAAAAATGCACAACACCGACATGGTCACACTGTCAACTAAACAAACATAGCGCGAGCAGCTGCAAGTGAATTTTGCATATAAAATTGATTCATTAATAACTTCCTTGTTTTTAACTCGATTTCAACCAAATTCACAGGAATCATTGAGAATATAATTATTATTATGCATACCAAAATTCAATGCTCTAGGTTCATTATTACGGCTTTTACAGATTTTGGGGGCGGAAAGGGGCGTTGCAAAAATCTAAAATAAACTTGATCTGCGTAAGACCTACACGAATACTGTCACCAAATTTGATATCTCTAGGTCAATCACACACTTAAAACGTCCATATGGATTGGGAACAACAATTTTGATAAATAATTTCGCGAATGACTTTTGTTCTACTTATCCGATTTTTACCAAAATTACAGGGTATATTAAGAGTGTCAAGCGCAGATGGCTTACCAAATTACACATCATTACACAAAAAACTTTTGGAGTTATACGCGATTTACATAAAAAAAAACTTGACTTTTTCTACATTAATGCTTATTGTGGGCGAAGGGGGCGTGGCATCCAACTTTTGAAATAAACTTGATCTGCGTAGGGTATGAAGGAACCTTTTTGCCAAATTTGGTGTCTCTATGTCTTATAGTCTCTGAGATCCAGGTGTTCATACGGACAGACAGACGGACAGGACGGACATGGCTATATCGTCTCGGCTGTTGACGCTGATCAAGAATATATATACTTTATGGGGTCGGAGATGCCTCCTTCTGCCTGTTACATACATTTTCTGTTGGCACTAAGTCATAATACCCTTCTACCCTATGGGTAGCGGGTATAAAAAAAAAAAACATTTCTGCTTACTAGCTTTATACATAGTATATTTTTCCACACCGTAAAAAGTACCGCACGAACCTTTTTATACCCCATACCCAGAACAAGGGTATTGTACAAATATGTTAAAATAAAATGTATGTAACAAACGGAGAGAGGCATTTCCGACCCCACAAATAATGTACATATGTATGCATATTTCTGATCAGGGTCTACATGCAAACATATAGCCATATCCGTCAGTCTATTTGTCTGCGCGTTTATATCAAGACCTACATAGATGTTACAAACTGTAAAAGCAGCTTGCCGTACTTCAAATACAATCCAAACTGAGTTAAAGAGTGTGAAATTATGTATGTATAAAAAACACAAGTAAGAAAGCTACAGTCGAGAGTGCTCGACCGTATGTTACCCGCAAACCATTTCGAGAGAAAATAAAAAACTTAAATGATATTTTAACAAAAAATATACCATATATACTGAAACTTGTTTTTTTTTTTAAATATTTGAAAATAGCGGGTTTAAAAATCCATAGCATACCGACATGGTCGCACTGTCAACTAAACAAACAAAGCGCGAGCATCTGCAAGTGAATTTTTCTACCCGCTACCCATAGAATAGAGGGGTATTATAACTTAGTGCCAACAGAAAATGTATGTAACAAGCAGAGGGAGGCATCTCCAACCCCATAAAGTATATATATTCTTGATCAGTGTCTACCCATAGGGTAGAAGGGTATTATAACTTAGTGCCAGCAGAAAATGTATGTAACAGGCAGAAGGAGGCATCTTCGGCCCCATAAAGTTATATATATTCTTGATCAGTGTCAACAGCCGAGACGAAATAGCCATGCCAGTCTGCCAGTCCATATGAACACCTAGATCTCAGAGACTATAAAACATAAAGATACCAAATTTGGTACATAGGCTTCTGCATTCATTACACAGATCAAGTTTACTTCAAAACTTAGATGCCACGCCCCCTTCGCCCACAATGTGCATAAATCTAGAATAAGTCACGTTTTTTATACCCGCGACCCATAGGGTAGAAGGGTATTATAACTAAGAGCCAACAGAAAATGTATGTAACAGGCAGAAGGAGGCATCTTCGACCCCATAAAGTATATATATTCTAGATCTTTGTCAACAGCCGAGACGATATAGCCATGTCCGTCTGTCCGTCTGTTTGTAAGAAGAGTTTGTTTTAGATTTTTGCTACGCCCCTTTCCGCCCCCATTAACTGTAAAAGCCGTAATAAAGGACCTAGAGCACTGAATTGGTATGCATAATAATTATTATATTCTCAATGATTCCTGTGAATTTGGTTGAGATCGAATGAAAAACAAGGAAGTTATTAAAGAATCAATTTTACATGCAAAATTCACTTGCAGCTGCTCGCGCTTTGTTTGTTTAGTTGACAGTGTGACCATTTCGGTGTTGTGGATTTTTACCCGTTATTTTCAAATATATACAAAAAAAAACAAGTTTTAGTATATTTGGTATTTTTTTTGTTAAAATATCATTTAAGTTTTTTATTTTCTCTCGAAATGGGTTGCGGGTATCATACGATCGAGCACTCTCGACTGTAGCTTTCTTACTAGTTTTTTGTTTTTTCGTAAAAACCTGATAAGCAAAACAAAATTTATGATGTTTGTTATATTAGTTGTGCCCAATGCATATGGACGTTTTTAGTGTGTGAATGGCATAGAGATATCAAATTTGGTGACAAAAACTGGAAAAGACGTAATAATAGACCTAAAGCATTGCATGCATAATAATAATTATAGTCTCAATGATTCCTATAAATTTGGTTGTGATCAAATGAAAAACAAGGATGTTATTAAAGAATCAATTTTATAAGCAAAATTCACTTGCAGTTGCTTGCGCTTTGTTTGTTTAGTTGACAGTGTGACCAATTCGGTGTTGTGGATTTTTACCCGTTATTTGCAAATATATACAAAAAAAAACAAGTTTCAGTATATTCTTTGGTATATATTATGTTAAAATATCATTAAAGTTTTTTGTTTTCTCCCGAAATGGGTTGTGGGTATCATACGGTCAAGTGCACTATCTTCATTAGTGCCGCTGTATTAATATACATATATACACAGATATACGTATGGAAATAAGAACAAAGTCTCGAATTCCTCTTGTGTGATGGTCGGTCCAATCCAGTAGTGCCAGCCACTTTCATCGGTGACACACATGTAAGTATACGCCTACACTAGCATACATACATTCTTATATACAATGCCGTTGGCTTTCAGCTACATTGGACACTGAGCCAAGAAAAGCAGCGACCACACATTAAGTTTACAACATTTGTATTTATTATTCAACGTACAGCAAAAATAAATCACAAAAACATTTCTGCTTACTAGCTTTATACATAGTATATTTTTCCACAGCGTAAAAAGTACCGCACGTACTTTTTTATACCCCATACCCAGAAAAAGGGTATTGTAAAAATATGTTAAAATAAAATGTATGTAACAAACGGAGAGAGGCATTTCCGACCCCACAAATAATGAACATAGGTATGCATATTTCTGATCAGGGTCTACATCCAATCATCTCCGCGTTTATATCAAGGCCTACATAGGTCTTAGAAACTGTAAAAGCTGCTTGCCGTACTTCAAATACAATTCAAACTGAGTTAAAAAGTGTGAAATTATGTATGTATAAAAAAATTAAATTAAGGTCAGAAACTCAAAATTTCTCACAAACGGTAAAAACTACGATACTGTGATTTCACCCAACATAGATATGAACATCAGTACTCTTATAGGTCCTATGCAGATCAAGTTTGTTTTAGATTTTTGTTACGCCCCTTTCCGCCCCCAAAAGCTGTAAAAGCCGTAATAAAAGACCTAGAGCACTGAATTGGTATGCATAATAATTATTATATTCTCAATGATTCCTGTGAATTTGATTGAGATCGAATGAAAAACAAGGAAGTTATTAAAGAATCAATTTTACATAAAATTATTTTTTTTTTTTGGTTTTTTAAAAAAAATTTTGGATTTTTGTTTTAAATTATTTTTTTTTGGGATTTGTTTTTTTAAGGATATATTAAGCAAAATTCACTTGCAGCTGCTTGCGCTTTGTTTGTTTAGTTGACAGTGTAACCATTTCGGTGTTGTGGATTTTTACCCGTTATTTTCAAATATATACAAAAAAACAAGTTTTAGTATATTTACCAAAATTACAGATGGGTTACCAAATTACACATCACTACACAAAGAACTTTTGGAGTTATACGCAATTTACATAAAAAAAAACTTGACTTTTTCTAGATTAATGCTTATTGTGGGCGAAGGGGGCGTGGCATCCAACTTTTGAAATAAACCTGCGTAGGGTATGAAGGAACCTTTTTGCCAAATTTGGTGTTTCTATGTCTTATAGTCTCTGAGATCTAGGTGTTCATACGGACAGACAGACGGACAGACTGACAGACGGACAGACGGACAGACGGACATGGCTATATCGTCTCGGCTGTTGACACTGATCAAGAATATATATACTTTATGGGGTCGGAGATGCCTCCTTCTGCCTGTTACATACATTTCCTGTTGGCACTAAGTCATAATACCCTTCTACCCTATGGGTAGCGGGTATAAAAAACAAGTTTCAGTATATTCTTTGGTATATATTTTGTTAAAATATCATTAAATTTTTTTGTTTTCTTCCGAAATGGGTTGTGGGTATCATACGGTCGAGCACTCTCGACTGTAGCTTTCTTATTTGTTTTTTAAATATTATGTGAGTAGGGGATTTATATCATATTTAATCGAGGAGCGGGTATCGTACGGTCGAGTGCTCTCGACTATAGGTTTATAACTTATTCTATGTTGTGTTTTTGTATGCGCACCAACACATACCCTATATTCAATCAATTCACAAATAATTAATTATAATATATTATATTACTACACGCTGCTTATTTCGGGGCAAGTGCATTATTTTCATTAGTGCCGCTGTATTAATATACATATATACACAGATATACGTATGGAAATAAGTACAAAGTCTCGAATTCCTCTTGTGTGATGGTCGGTCCAATCCAGTAGTGCCAGCCACTTTCATCGGTGACACACATGTAAGTATACGCCTACACTAGCATACATACATTCTTATATACAATGCCGTTGGCTTTCAGCTACATTGGACACTGAGCCAAGAAAAGCAGCGACCACACAATAAGTTCACAACATTTGTATTTATTATTCAACGTACAGCAAAAATAAATCACAAAAACATTTCTGCTTACTAGCTTTATACATAGTATATTTTTCCACAGCGTAAAAAGTACCGCACGTACTTTTTTATACCCCATACCCAGAAAAAGGGTATTGTAAAAATATGTTAAAATAAAATGTATGTAACAAACGGAGAGAGGCATTTCCGACCCCACAAATAATGTACATAGGTATGCATATTTCTGATCAGGGTCTACATCCAATCATCTCCGCGTTTATATCAAGGCCTACATAGGTCTTAGAAACTGTAAAAGCTGCTTGCCGTACTTCAAATACAATTCAAACTGAGTTAAAAAGTGTGAAATTATGTATGTATAAAAAAAATTAAATTAAGGTCAGAAACTCAAAATTTCTCACAAACGGTAAAAACTACGATACTGTGATTTCACCCAACATAGATATGAACATCAGTACTCTTATAGGTCCTATGCAGATCAAGTTTGTTTTAGATTTTTGTTACGCCCCTTTCCGCCCCCAAAAGCTGTAAAAGCCGTAATAAAAGACCTAGAGCACTGAATTGGTATGCATAATAATTATTATATTCTCAATGATTCCTGTGAATTTGATTGAGATCGAATGAAAAACAAGGAAGTTATTAAAGAATCAATTTTACATGCAAAATTCACTTGCAGCTGCTCGCGCTTTGTTTGTTTAGTTGACAGTGTGACCATTTCGGTGTTGTGGATTTTTACCCGTTATTTTTAAATATATACAAAAAAAAACAAGTTTTAGTATATTTGGTATTTTTGTTTTTAAAATATCATTTAAGTTTTTTATTTTCTCTCGAAATGGGTTGCGGGTATCATACGGTCGAGCACTCTCGGCTGAAGCTTTCTTACTAGTTTTTTTTTTGTTAAAACCTGATAAGCAAAATAAAAGTTATGATGTTTGTTATATTAGTTGTGCCCAATGCATATGGACGTTTTAAGTGTGTGAATGGCATAGAGATATCAAATTTGGTGACAAAAACTGGAAAAGACGTAATAATAGACCTAAAGCATTGCATGCATAATAATAATTATAGTCTCAATGATTCCTGTAAATTTGGTTGTGATCAAATGAAAAAGAAGGATGTTATTAAAGAAACAATTTTATAGGCAAAATTCACTTGCAGCTGCTTGCGCTTTGTTTGTTTAGTTGACAGTGTGACCATTTCGGTGTTGTGGATTTTTACCCGTTATTTTCAAATATATACAAAAAAACAAGTTTTAGTATATTTACCAAAATTACAGGGTATATTAAAAGTGTCAAGCGCAGATGGGTTACCAAATTACACATCACTACACAAAGAACTTTTTGGAGTTATACGCAATTTACATAAAAAAAAACTTGACTTTTTTTAGATTAATGCTTATTGTGGGCGAAGGGGGCGTGGCATCCAACTTTTGAAATTTTTACCCGTTATTTTCAAATATATACAAAAAAACTAGTTTTAGTATATTTGGTGTTTTTGTTGTTAAAATATCATTTAAGTTTTTTGTTTTCTCTCGAAATGGGTTGGGGGATCATACGGTCGAACACTCTCGACTGTAGCTTTCTTACTTGTTTTTTCCATTTTTTTTTTTTTAAATAATAATAATTGATAATTATAATTTTATTTTGTAAATTAATGATTAAATATCGGCACCGAATTTTCCAACCTAATTTACATTTTTATTCCAAACACAAACTTTAGTCATTCTATTGTATTTATAACCGATACCCATAGGATTGAAGAGTATTAAAACTTAAAGGCAACATAAAATGTAAATGTATGTAACAGGCAGAAGAAGGGATCTCCGACCATACGTCAGTGTCAACACCCGAGACAATAAAGCCATGTCTGGTTGTCTGTCTGTTTGTATGGACACATAAATCATAAAATATAAATCACAAAAACATTTCTGCTTACTAGCTATATACATAGTATATTTTTCCACAGCGTAAAAAGTACCGCACGTACTTTTTTATACCCCATACCCAGAACAAGGGTATTGTAAAATTATGTTAACATAAAATGTATGTAACAAACGGAGAGAGGCATTTCCGACCCCACAAGTAATGTACATATGTATGTATGCATACTTCTGATCAGGGTCTACATCCAAAGATATAGCCATATCCGTCAGTCTATTTGTCTGCGCGTTTATATCAAGGCCTACATAGATCTTAGAAACTGTAAAAGCTGCTTGCCGTACTTCAAATACAATTCAAACTGAGTTAAAAAGTGTGAAATTATGTATGTATAAAAAAAATTAAATTAAGGTCAGAAACTCAAAATTTCTCACAAACGGTAAAAACTACGATACTGTGATTTCACCCAACATAGATATGAACATCTAGGCGTGCGTTAAGAAGCGATTTTCCGAAATAATTACTTTAACTATATTTAATCACTGTTTGAAAATATGATTAACTGGCCCATTTTTGTTCTTGCCAAACAAAATCGATACTCGACGAATTTATGTTTTGAACATCTGTTTGTCCGTCCGTCTGTATGAACATAAGAGACTATACAAGCTAAATATACGAATTTTTATACCCGCTACCCATAGGGTAGAAGGGTATTATAACTTAGTGCCAACAGAAAATGTATGTAACAGGCAGAAGGAGGCATCTTCGACGCCATAAGGTATATATATTATTGATCAGTGTCAACAGCCGAGACGAAATAGCCATGTCCGTCTGTCCGTCAGTATGAACACCTAGATCTCAGAGAATATAAAACATAAAGACACCAAATTTGGTACATAGGCTAAAGCATTCATAACACATATCAAGTTTACTTCAAAACTTAGATGCCACGCCCCCTTCGCCCACAATGTGAATAAATCTAGAATAAGTCACGTTTTTTATACCCGCTACCCATAGGGTAGAACGGTATTATAACTTAGTGCCAACAGAAAATGTATGTAACAGGCAGAAGGAGGCATCTCCGACCACATAAAGTATATATATTCTAGATCAGTGTCAACAGCCGAGACGATATAGCCAGGTCCGTCTGTCCGTCTGTATGAACACCTAGATATCAGAGACTATAAGAGATAGAGCTACCAAATTTGGTGACAGTACTCGTATTGGTCCTATGCAGATCAAGTTTGTTTTAGATTTTTGTTACGCGCCTTTCCGCCCCCAAAAGCTCTAAAAGCTGTAATAAAAGACCTAGAGCACTGAATTGGTATGCATAATAATTATTATATTCTCAATGATTCCTGTGAATTTGATTGAGATCGAATGAAAAACAAGGAAGTTATTAAAGAATCAATTTTACATGCAAAATTCACTTGCAGCTGCTCGCGCTTTGTTTGTTTAGTTGACAGTGTGACCATTTCGGTGTTGTGGATTTTTACCCGTTATTTTCAAATATATACAAAAAAAAACAAGTTTTAGTATATTTGGTATTTTTTGCTGTTAAAATATCATTTAAGTTTTTTATTTTCTCTCGAAATGGGTTGCGGGTATCATACGGTCGAGCACTCTCGACTGTAGCTTTCTTACTAGTTTTTTTTTGTTAAAACCTGATAAGCAAAACAAAAGTTATGATGTTTGTTATATTAGTTGTGCCCAATGCATATGGACGTTTTAAGTGTGTGAATGGCATAGAGAAATCAAATTTGGTGACAAAAACTGGAAAAGACGTAATAATAGACCTAAAGCATTGCATGCATAATAATAATTATAGTCTCAATGATTCCTGTAAATTTGGTTGTGATCAAATGAAAAACAATGTTATTAAAGAATAAATTTAATAAATGGTGGTGTGGGGGGTTTGGGTGATTTGTAAGTAAGAAAGCTACAGTCGAGAGTGCTCGACCGTATGATACCCGCAACCCATTTCGAGAGAACAAAAAAAAATTTAATGATATTTTAACAACAAATATACCAAAAATATACTGAAACTTGTGTTTTGTATATATTTGAAAATAGCGGGAAAAAATCCACAACACCGACATGGTCACACTGTCAACTAAACAAACAAAGCGCGAGCAGCTGCAAGTGAATTTTGCATATAAAATTGATTCATTAATAACTTCCTTGTTTTTAGCTCGATCTCAACCAAATTCACAGGAATCATTGAGAATATAATTATTATTATGCATACCAAAATTCAATCCTCTAGGTTCATTATTACGGCTTTTACAGTTTTCGGGGGCGGAAAGGGGCGTGGCAAAAATCTAAACTAAACTTGATCTGCGTAAGACCTACACGAATACTGTCACCAAATTTGATATCTCTAGGTCAATCACACACTTAAAACGTCCATATGCATTGGGAACAACAATTTTGATAAATAATTTCGCGAATAACTTTTGTTCTACTTATCCGATACCAAAATTACAGGGTATATTAAGAGTGTCAAGCGCAGATGGCGTACCAAATTACACATCATTACACAAAGAACTTTTGGAGTTATACGCGATTTACATAAAAAAAAACTTGACTTTTTCTAGATAAATGCTTATTGTGGGCGAAGGGGGCGTGGCATCCAACTTTTGAGATAAACTTGATCTGCGTAGGGTATGAAGGAACCTTTTTTGCCAAATTTGGTGTCTCTATGTCTTATAGTCTCTGAGATCCAGGTGTTCATACAGACAGACAGACGGACAGACGGACAGACGGACATGGCTATATCGTCTCGGCTGTTGACACTGATCAAGAATATATATACTTTATGGGGTCGGAGATGCCTCCTTCTGCCTGTTGGCACTAAGTCATAATACCCTTCTACCCTATGGGTAGCGGGTATAAAAAACAAGTTTCAGTATATTCTTTGGTATATATTATGTTAAAATATCATTAAAGTTTTTTTGTTTTCTCCCGAAATGGGTTGTGGGTATCATACGGTCAAGTGCACTATCTTCATTAGTGCCGCTGTATTAAAATACATATATACACAGATATACGTATGGAAATAAGAACAAAGTCTCGAATTCCTCTTGTGTGATGGTCGGTCCAATCCAGTAGTGCCAGCCACTTTCATCGGTGACACACATGTACTCTTATAGGTCCTACGCAGATCAAGTTAGTTTTAGATTTTTGCTACGCCCCTTTCCGCCCCCAAAAGCTGTAAAAGCCGTAATAAAAGACCTAGAGCACTGAATTGGTATGCATAATAATTATTATATTCTCAATGATTCCTGTGAATTTGATTGAGATCGAATGAAAAACAAGGATGTTATTAAAGAATCAATTTTATAGGCAATATTCACTTGCTCGCGCTTTGTTTGTTTAGTTGACAGTGTGACCAATTCGGTGTTGTGGATTTTTAATCGTTATTTTCAAATATATACAAAAAAAAACAAGTTTTAGTATATTTGTCATTTTTTTTGTTAAAATATCATTTAAGTTTTTTGTTTTCTCTCGAAATGGGTTGTGGATATCATACGGTCGAGCACTCTCGACTGTAGCTCTCTTACTTGTTTTTTCCATTTTTTTTTAAATCTAATAATTGATAATTATAATTCTATCTTGTAAATTAATGATTAAATATCGGCAACGAATTTTCCAACCTAATTTACATCTTTATTCCAAACACAAATTTTAGTCAATCTATTGTATTTATAACTGATACCCATAGGATAGAAGAGTTTTAAAACTTAAAGGCAACATAAAATGTAAATGTATGTAACAGGCAGAAGAAGGGATCTCCGACCATACGTCAGTGTCAACGCCCGAGACAATAAAGCCATGTCTGGTTGTCTGTCTGTTTGTATGGACACCTAGATCGTCGAGACTATAAACCTAAAAACTTTAGGCTTATTAATTCGAGTTACTTGGGTTGTGATCGTACAAAAAACGAGGAAGTTAGTCAAGAAACATGGGCTCCATTGGTTTGGTTGGCAGTGTTTTATGACTATTGCTATTTTGCGTATTTTTTTTTTTTTAACATTATATGAGTGATTTATATTATCTTTAATCGAGGAACGGGTATCCTACAGTCGAGTGCTCTCGACTATAGGTTTATTACTATTTCTATGTTGTGTTATTTGTATGGGCACATTCTTACATACAATGCCGTTGGCTTTCAGCTACAATGGACACTGAGCCAAGAAAAGCAGCGACCACAGATTCAGTTCACAACATTTGTAGTTATTTGTTAAATTATTAATCAAAATAGTTGTGGCCAATGTATATGGACATTTTAAGTGTGTGAATGACCTAGATATATAAAATTTGGTGACAGTGTTCGTGAAGGTCTTACGCAGATTAAGTTACTTATAGATATTTGCCACGCCACAAGTTTCAGGATATTCTTTGGTATATATTTTGTTATAATATCATTTAAGTTTTTTGTTTTCTCCCGAAATGGGTTGCGGGTATCATACGGTCGAGCACTCTCGACTGTAGCTTTCTTACTTTTTTTTAAAATATTATGTGAGTAGGGGATTTATATTATCTTTAATCCGGGAGCGGGTATCCTACGGTCGAGTGCTCTCGACTATAAGTTTATTACTTATTCTATGTTGTGTTTTTTGTATGCTCACCAACACATAATATGCAGCTGCTCGCGCTTTGTTTGTTTAATTGACAGTGTGACCAATTCGGTGTTGTGGATTTTTACCTGTTTTTTTTCAAATATATCAGGGGTGACACAGAAATCGCTAGCGGAATTGATTCCGCTGAGAGCAATTCCGCTGGAAAAACACAGAGCTTCGATAAATTTAAGGTTTTTAGCAGTTTCCTAAACCCTTTCTAACTTGGCTGTTCAGGGTTGACACCTTCCCAGATTAAATTTCCCAAGTATTTCATTTGTTAATTTTCTATTCATTTCGTTGCAGAACGATAAGTTTTCAATTTTGGTTTCTTTAATGTTATCAATTTCATTAAAATATTAAAATATTTGATTTCTTACACGTAATATACAAAAAAAAAAACATTTAAATTGTTGGCGCCAAAAAAAACAATCAACGTTACTCGACAACTCTAGTAGTTGTCTGGTAGCTCTTGTCAGATTAATCTATAATTGTCTGGTAACTCTTTGTATCTGGCAACACAATTAAATTGAATCAACAAAAAGTTTAGCGAGATTGTTTGTTATCGAAGAGCTCCGGCGGCGGAAAATAAAAAGAACAACCATACAGCGTAGGATTCTTAGATGCGCATATGATCCATTTTCCCAATCAGACATTTATTTTAATTTTTCCTCTT
The DNA here is from genome assembly GCA_035047365.1 of Drosophila ustulata. Lineage (NCBI taxonomy): Eukaryota > Metazoa > Arthropoda > Insecta > Diptera > Drosophilidae > Drosophila > Drosophila ustulata. The sequence continues at coordinate 21,855 of JAWNPT010000101.1, forward strand.
TTCTCAACTTACAATGCCACCTGGCAAAAGGACAAGTGCTAATTAGATCCGTAACTTCGGGATAAGGATTGACTCTGAAGATTGAGATAGTCGGGCTTGATTGGAAAACAATAACATGGTTTATGTGCTCGTTCTGGGTAAATAGAGTTTCTATCATTTATGGTAGTTTCTTGTTCCCCGGATAGTTTAGTTACGTAGCCAATTGTGGAACTTTCTTGCTAAAATTTTTAAGAATACTAATTGGGCAACCAGTTAGTTCTTTTAAATTATAACGATTATCAATTAACAATCAATTCAGAACTGGCACGGACTTGGGGAATCCGACTGTCTAATTAAAACAAAGCATTGTGATGGCCCTAGCGGGTGTTGACACAATGTGATTTCTGCCCAGTGCTCTGAATGTCAAAGTGAAGAAATTCAAGTAAGCGCGGGTCAAGGGCGGGAGTAACTATGACCTCATGCAGTAACGCCGTGCCCAATATGGAGCACTTGTTTGAGGGGGGTATGGTCACCTATTACGTTTAGGGACCTGAAAATTCATAAGGTGTCACTCACTTCTTCTCCCGGACCGGACGGAATATCTCCCAAACCTGCCAGGAGTATTCCAATGGGTGTTATGCTTCGCATAATGAACCTGATCCTCTGGTGCGGCAAACTACCCACACTCTTCCGAATGGCCCGAACCGTTTTCATTCCAAAGACGGCGACGGCATCCCGACCAGAAGACTTCCGTCCGATATCGGTGCCTTCTGTCATAGTTAGACATCTCAATGCAATCTTGGCATCTCGGTTGACCTCATCAGTCGACTGGGATCCGCGTCAGCGGTGGTTTCTTCCTACTGATGGATGTGCCGATAACGCGACTATGGTCGACTTGATTCTGAGGGATCACCATGCACGATACGCGTCGTGCCAACTTGCCACGGTGGATGTGCGCAAGGCGTTTGACTCTGTGTCTCACGCGGCGGTAATTGACACCCTAACCGCATATGTTGTTCCGAAGGGTCTCGTTGACTACGTACGAAGCTTGTACGAGGGAGGTGGCACCTTTCTCACTGGTAAAGGCTGGAGATCAGAAGGATTCATCCCTGCGAGAGGCGTCAAACAGGGTGACCCTCTGTCTCCACTCATGTTCAACCTGGTCATGGACCGGTTGCTCAGGTCTTTGCCGGAGGAGATTGGTGTCAAGGTTGGAAACGCAAAAGTAAATGCAGCAGCGTTCGCAGACGATTTGGTGCTGTTTGCTTCTACTCCGAAGGGCCTTCAGGCGTTATTGGATACCACGGTTGACTTTTTGTCTTCCGTTGGGCTGACCCTAAACGCTAACAAGTGTTTTACTGTTAGTGTCAAGGGGCAACTGAAGCAGAAGTGTACTGTGGTTGAACCACGGAGCTTCTGTGTAGGTTCGCGCACGTGTCCATCCCTGAAGCGTTCTGAAGAGTGGAAGTATCTCGGTATCTACTTCACCGCAGAGGGGAGGGCCCGGTATAATCCAGCGGAAGACCTAGGTCGGAAGCTGGATATAATATCGAGCTCACCCCTGAAGCCACAACAGAAGTTGTTTGTCCTCAGAACTGTCCTCATTCCACTGCTATATCACAAGCTAACCCTTGGTAGTGTGGCAATAGGCGTTCAGAGAAAGTGTGACAGACTGGTACGGTCGGTCGTGAGAAGATGGTTCGATCTTTCCTTGGATGTGTCAATCGAATTCTTCAGTTGCCCCCCACAACAGTGGGGGTCCCGGTGTTCCCTCAATTCGCAGGACAGCTCCCATGCTGCGCATAAAAAGGTTAGATAGCATCAAGTGGCCCCACCTGGGCAATCCGAGGCGCCCAAGACGTCTCGCCCTATTGGGCACAAAAACAGCAGCCGTCAGTTAGTCACCGCAAACGTAGCAACTAGCACCATTTAAGGGATGTCATTTGAAAACATTCTCATGGGTAAGTACAAGCCCAACCACAGCAGCCAGAGGCTCTCCAGGAAGCCGACGTCTCCTCCATTATGTCCAGAATGGAAACCCTACTGGAAAAAGATGATGGACAGGATGTTCCACCAGATGACAGAGAGCGTTCTCCATCGCTACTTGCCAAGCTATATGGAACGCCAATGGCCTGGTCAATAGCAGCCCTGAGGGTGGAACATTTCCTCGTCACGTAACCCATTGACATTCTTCTCGTCACAGAAACTCATTCTCCAGTAGGTGCTACCTGAGGATACATGGGTAGGACATCATCCATGCTCATCGTCGCAACGGGAGGAGCCAGGGGCGAATCCAGTTACTCTCATCAAGAGAGGGATCAAGACTGCCGACTATAGCATTCTGCAGGAGGAGTGGATCCAATGCGCTAAAGTAACAATCTCCAGCTTCGGAGAGGTTGCAATTGCTGCAGCCTACATCCCACCTAAGCACAACGTGTCTGAAGCGCAGTTTGCCTAATCCTGGGCTCGCTCGGATCGAAGTTTCTGGTCGGCGGAGACTTCATCGCCAAGCACTTCTGGTGGGGGTCACCCAAAGGTAGTGCTTTTCACAAACGCATACGGCGCCTGGAGAACCCACCTATTGGCCCACCGACCCCCAAAAAAACCTCGACCTACTGGACTTCGCCATCTCCAAAGGATTCAACGCCGACCTGCTATGGGATCACAGTGCAGTTGAGATCTTTGTGAATACCCCCAGTGGAGAAGAAGTTGGCTCGTCGCAGGATTTTGGCAAGAGCACAGATCCCAACAAATTTACCCCAAACCCCACCACTTGCAACCCCCGCGGAAATCGACGAAGCAGTTGTTAAACTAGCTCAGGAATTGCATAATGCTGCTCAGTTTGCGTCCCCTAAGCTTCCCTCCATCGCAATGCCGCAGTATAGACACATCCACTTATGGTCTCCATTAGTGCCAGCTTTGGTCAACAAGAAGAGACGACTTAGGAGAGTCTGGTTCCTATCTCGGAATTGCTACAATAGGGCAGATAAGCAGCTAAGCAGCTAAAGGAACTTCTTCAAAAGCTAAGAAGAAGCGCATTCAAGCATTTTCTGGGTAGAGTTGAGCCAGGAGACCCGCAGCACAACCTCAGACAAGTCACCCGCCACATCAAGCGTCCCACCAAAATAGCCCTGTTGATCCAGAAGACTGATGGTACCTGTTGCCATTCCAATCAGGATCGAGCTGACGCATTTGCTGAAACTCTTCAGGACGCCTTCACCCCGTTCAACAGATGCTCGGAAGACGACAACGAAGAGACTCTGCGATTCCCGGCAGCTGCTGGCAAATATATTCAACAGATGCTTCCAGATCGGCCACTTCCCCCTCTTCTTGGAAACGCGCGGAAGTGATTCTAATCCTCAAACCCCGGCAAGCTTGAAACCAATCTCGCCTCCTATCGTCCGATTAGTCTGCTGGCTTTACTCTCCAAAATACTCGAAAGAGTATTTACGCGCAGAGTGTTGCCAGTGCTGGACGAGGCTGGTTTGATTCCTTGTCACCAGTTTGGCTTCAGACGCTCGCATTCAACACCAGAGCAATGCCACCGCTTGGTTGCGAGGATACTCGAAGCATTCGAAGAGAAGCAGTTCTGCTGCGCTGTCATGCTGGACGTCAAGCAGGCATTTAACAGGGTCTGGCATCCGGGGCTCCTCTTCAAAATCAAGAGAGGCCTTCCCCAGCCACACTACGCTCTCCTCAAATCATACCTGACTGATCGCCAATTCCAGGTGAGATGTGGTGTAGACAGGTCTGCAGTCAAAGTTATCCAGGCAGGAGTCCCTCAAGGCAGTGTACTCGGTCCAATCCTGTACAACCTGTATACAGCCGACATGCCGGTGCTACAGGAAGAAGCCCTGCTCGTGGCCACATACGCCGATGACACAGCATTCCTCGCCACTGCCAAAAACCCTCAGGACGCCTCTGACTGCATACAGCGGCAGCTCGATGCTATCGACCCATGGCTCTGCAGGTGGAACATTACGGTCAACCCGGAAAAATCGACTCAAACGACCTTCACTCTAAGAAGAGGCAACTGCCCAATTGTCAGTCTAGGCGGGGTAGCTATCCCGCAAGAGCCTACCCCAAAATACTTAGGTATGACACTGGACAGCCGTCTCACATGGCGGAATCATCTGCTGCGCAAGCGGAAACAAGCGGAGGAGAGGCTCAGGCAGCTGTACTGGCTGATAGGGAGACACTCCAAAATGAAAATACGAATAAAGCTGCTCGTCTATAAAGCCATCATAAAACCAATATGGACTTATGGCATTCAGCTCTGGGGTACAGCCAGCAGAAGCAACAGACGGATGATTCAGAGGTTCCAGAACAAAACATTGAGAATACTTTCTGGTGCCCACCCTTATCACGAGAATGCAATAATTCACTCTCAGCTTGTCATTCCCTGGATCACGCATGAAATCCAGAAATTCAGCCATAAGTACATAACCAAACTGGAAAATCATCCAAACCACCTTGCGCTGAACATCCTGGACAACAGCCTAACCAGGAGAAGGCTTCAACGCACGCATCCACTGGATCTCCCCAACCTTATGATGTAGACCAATCCCAAGATGAGGCTTACGATGAAAACCGATATTTCTATAAAACAAAATGTCAATGCTCCCCCCACACAACTTAATTATTGTCTAACATTTGGGCAGATTTTAAATAAAGAAACTTCCAAAGTTTATTAATAAAAAAAAAAGTTATTCTGCTTTGAAATTTTGTATTCACATTTGATACGATTTTCACATGTGCAATTTTTTCTATATGAAATTGTTTCTCCGTATTATATTTTGTATTGTATATATAAAATATACACATATGTGGTACCAACCTCCTTCAACCATATAATTTACATAGATATTTATTGCGCCAGTTTTGAAACGCCAAGTTGATTGGCTACCACAATTCAATCATATTAAAGCATAAATATATTGAAAATTTATTTAAACACTTGACGCAACCCAACACCAAGTACATAATATTGTGAAATTGCCAACTTATATGTATACGCCACAAATACGATGGCGAATCATTTGGCTACCTTGCAAAACTTGATGTTTGCTCACTAAGTAAATCATATTATATATTTATATATAAATATATGTATTTGTACGCCACTAGTACGATGGCGATTCATTTGGCTACCATGGAAATCTATTGAAATATAAAGACTTTATGTTTATAATAACATACCTGCTGTCCCCTCACCACATATATTCATAACGTCACTAACGCGATGACGTATCATTTTACCATGGAATCATGCATCTTTTTTCTTTCTATATGCGTCATTTGCATATAGTTAAATATATATATGTGGTTTTATCACATATATATATTTATGTGTTTTAAACACATATATATTTTCGAATCGTCAAGCAAAGGATAAGCTTCAGTGGATCGCAGTATGGCAGCTGCTCAACCACTTAAAGCACCTTGCCTGTTATAAAAGTCGTTTACAATTGATTCAAGGCTTTGTCATTGTATTAAGTAATGTTTTAATATATAACTAGCGCGGCACCAGGTGATCGGAGATCCTCCCAATTTACTATGTTATATGTAACATTGGCATCACATCCATCGTCGTTTATTAAATAAATAACAAACTTTTAATGGTTTAGAAGCCATACAATGCAAATTGCCCCTTATTTATCATTACAGTCCAACATAATCCAACGGACGTAGCGTCATACCACTATTCGCTCGAACAAATATTGTGCCATTGGTCCGTACCTGCGGTTCCTCTCGTACTACGCAGGAATGCTGTCACAACAACGTTTTGTCATTAGTAGGGTAAAACTAACCACTCTCACGACGGTCTAAACCCAGCTCACGTTCCCTTGCATGGGTGAACAATCCAACGCTTGCTGAATTTTGCTTCACAATGATAGGAAGAGCCGACATTGAAGGATCAAATAGTGACGTCGCTATGAACGCTTGGCCGCCACAAGTCAGTTATCCCTATGGTAACTTTTCTGACACCTCTTGTTAAAAATCGATAGGCCGGGCTTTAGCTGTCCCTGTGTGTACTGAACACCGAGATCAAGTCAGCATTTGCCCTTTTGCTCTATGTGTGGCTTCTGTCCGCACTGAGCTGGCCTTGGGACACCTCCGTTATTATTTGAGAGATGTACCGCCCCAGTCAAACTCCCTACCTGACAATGTCCTTCAATTGGATCATACCTGAGTAATTGGAGTTATACCAAATTTTTAATTCACGAATACATAAATGAATTTTCTTATTGATGAATTTGTTTCAAATTATATAACAAACTCGTAATACTTTGATCAAGAAGTTTGCATCAAAACCCAATACCATAAGATATAATAAATATATCCTTATAATGGCTAGGAAATGATACACGTTCCACGACTAGTAGTATTTCGAAATCTAATATCTCCAACCTATTCTACACCTCTTATGTCTCCTTACACTGCCAGATCAGAGTCAAGCTCAAAAGGTTGGTGGCCCAGATTGATACAGGACTCGTGATCCTGGGGAGAACGCCAAGCCCTGTCACGTACATACGCTCTCATTCAGACACCACATTCAGATTACCCGATTCAAAACACCCTTCCTATATAACCCACCCCCAAAACCTAATTATACACACAGCAAAACAAACCATCATTCATACATGCCTCCAGTAACGCACAAACACCGTCCCGCAACACAGTGCGGGCAAATTCATTCATTAATCCTACTCTTTCCCTAGTGGAGAGCGCATGACCCACCTCAAACCCGCCCTCTATCTGCCTAATTCCCATCTCATGCAAAACCCGTATGTCGCCATACAATGGGCACTCGCAGAGAACATGCAGCGACGTCTCAGCCGCCAGACCACACCTGCAATCTGGACTATCGGACAGGCTTCTCAGATGCAAGAATGCATTGAGAGAACCATGGGCAGTCAACAGATACCCCAGACTAAGGCTGAAACCAAAGTCTCGTCGGTCAATGGCAAACGTCACGTCGCGAATGAACTCGCGAGTCACCCAGCCATTCTCACTTGCATTCCATCTGACTTGCCAGTCAGACAGCCTGCACTCATACAACAACAGTTTCCGCCTATCAGCTGCTAAGCTCCCCACATCCCTATCGAATAGCCATTCATTATGCAGCAATGGCAGCCCCCTCTTAATCTTAAACATCAAGGCTCTACACCTGAGCTCCAAGTCAAGAAGAGCTGCACCTGACAGTACCTGCAGTACCTCCGTAGAGACAGAGCGGCAAACAGCCATACACCCTAAAAGAATCAGACGCTGGCAAGCCAGCACTTTCTTTCTGCCTAAAACAGTCGCAGCCGCATCGTACCATACAGACGATCCATATGCTGCACATGCAACAAATAGTCCGCCATATATGGTACGCACGGCACGCCTGCTGACACCCCAATCACTTCTCAAAATGCGACGCACTTGCGCAACCACACCTAGCAACCGCGCTCTGAGACCGGTGAGATGAGGCATAAAGCACATCCTCTCACCAAAAGCTATGCCCAGGTATTTAACCACACTGACATACTTCAAGCTGACGCCATCTAGCCTGACAACCGGAGGTCGACTGGCTAAAAATCTGCCCTTGAGCAGCATTGTCACCGTCTTCTCCGTTACCAGACTGACGCCAACATTGTCGCCCCAATCGCGAACAATGCGCAGGCACTCCCTCGCACCTGCCTCGATCGCAGAGCCCGATTGTCCATCAATCAAAATGAGCAATTCATCCGCGTACGCACAACACTTGTATTGCTGTTCGAGCCGCCGTAACAGAGAGTCCATCATCAGGTTCCATATAAATGGACCACAGATGGACCCCTGCGGACAGCCACGAACAACATCTACAGTGACATTCTCACACCGACCCACTACAACAGCACTCCTGCCAGTAAAATAACTCTTCCACAGAGTCACTTCTCGGCAGCCACATTCACTCAACTTCCTCACCACACTAGCCCAACTCAGGTGGTCAAACGCACCCCTGAAATCTACGAAAACGCCTAAGATGTACTTGGAGGTGCTCGACTCAATCGAGTCCCTGACATAGTGCCATGCATCCTCCGTACATCTGCCTTTTTTGAAGCCATATTGTCTATCAGACATCTGGTCTTCAACTACCTCAAGAAGCCGTTCAATCATGACTCTCTCCAGAACTTTTCCAGGAACTGGAAGGAGACTGATTCCCCGATGGGACCGAGGATTGCTCCTGATCTTATCGGGCGACTTCAAGAGAACTACAATTCTCGCACATTTCAATTCACTGGGAAAATACCCGTCGTTCACACACCTTTCATACAAGACATACATATATTCTGGAATTGAATTCCAGACACATTTGCACATTTCACCAGTGAGTCCATCCATACCAGGCGACTTTCTCGGCTTTAACCTCTTAAAAGCCGCCGCCAATTCACATTCTCGGAGCGGAATCACAGGTTGCTTCACATAAGGTGAAGCATCCTGCTCCTCCGCTCGCGGGAAGAACACACTCATCAGAGCATTCATACAATCCCTCCATGCCGTCAGCTGTTGACCTTCGACATGGAGGTTACTCACCGAAAACTCTCTGCCCTTCCCTCGCGCTATCTGATAAACACGACCCCAAGGATCGTTCTTATTTCGTTCAACAAATGAACGCCACTGACTTTCTTTCACACTTACAAGCATATGCTTGTACTCATTCAGACACCTACAATACTCCTGCCTGAGCTGGGCTACGTTATCAGCATAGGATGCTCGGGCTCTTTGGAATCGCTTCCGCAGAGTTCGAAGCATCCTACGCTTAACGCTCAGTTCACGCGTCCACCACTTGATACGCTTAAGATTCACCTTGCGGTGCCTCTTAAGCATGTGGTCATTCACACTCGTCATCCACCTATTCACACACATGACTTGCTCGTCTACACTCATAGCACTGAAGGTGCTAAGCGGAACTTGCGTTGCCGCTTTACATATAAACAGCCCATATTGGGCCCAATATACACCGCGAGTGCTCCACGAATTACCCCCAACACTTTTATACACAGTGGGAGTGTAGGCGAGCACAATCTCAATCGGATTTTGATCGCTTACGCCTTCAGCACCCAGCACATTCCAACTCAATTGATACATTCACATCGCTACCTCTTTCGTAAGGGTGACGTCAATGTCACTTTTACCCATAGGACCATCAAAGGTAAACCACTCACTAGGTTCGTTGACGACCCGCACATCATTACCCACCGCTCATTCGGACAGCGTTTCACCCCGACTGTGGTTCTGATATCCAGACGAATGTCTGGGCATCTGACTGAACCACATGGGGGACGACGCATTCGCATCAATACCAAGGATGATTGGATCGCTACTCGCCAGTAGTAGCACCTCATCCATGAACGCAATGTACGGTTCGAGGAGCTCCTCGAACGCACAATACACACTCGCAACTATCAATCTACCAAACTTGCCATTTAGGCGCACACATACTCCCCAGTTGGTCGAGCACATCAAAGTGCATTCGATACCAACATCATTCACGACAATCGCACGAACGCAACCATTGGTTGCGTGTGGCTCCTGCAGCAGGGCCACAACACTGCCACGGCCCCGTTCACACATCAAATTGCCGACATCACACATAGCTGCGTACGAACGCTGGCAATTCAACTGAAGGACTTTGCTAGACATATTAATATCTAGCCCATGGCTTGCTGACCATACGGACGCCCTTCTCAAAGGCCTCAAGAGACATGCTGTCCTTGAGGATCATCTCGTACAGATCAGCCATGAACTCGTCAGGAGTGATCTGCGAGTGAACGCCCTGTACCACAATTTTTGTCACCAGCTTTATATTAACGCTCACTTCAAGCCCTACTTCTCCAAATTTGGCATATTCGTCAATCTTCTTCCGCTTAGTTACAGAAGGGGTGTGGATTAGCTCACCACCATCCCGCAGAGGGCGAATCTCGTGCACTCGGACGCCCAGGGTTGGTCCTACCTCCTTCACCACCGTCTCAACCACATTCTTGGAGGTTTTACCAGCAGTCTTGCTGCGGACAACCAAGGACCATGTCTCTACTGGCTTTACCATGGGCACTGCCAACTTAGGGCCCCCTTTGGCCGCTGGTGCACGCTGCGGAAATCCCACAGGCGCTGGCACATTGAATGGGCCACTCACATGTTCACAGCTCGATTGCAAACGAGCTTCCTCCAATCGCCCTCTGAGGCGCTCGTTCTCCGCGATCTGCTCAAACATGAGCACCTCCATCTCGGCGAGGTAGTCCACGAGACCACCAAACGCCTTGCCATGCATATTACACTCGGCAACGACTCGCATCTTTGCCGATGGCCTTAAATTTCTCTACAAGGCTTCCAGAGCGCATCTTTGGCTACTGCTTACTTAATTGAGTAGCCCGCGCCTCAGCAGCTTTTTCTGCCTCCCTCATCTCCTCATACATACTTTTTTGATTTACGTTCGCTGCAATACACATTTGGGGCCAAACTAAATTGGCTTGGTTATTTGTTGTTGTTACTGTGCTTTAAGTAGTGATAATGTAGGGGGCCGTCAAAGTCTTCTTTGCCTAGCAAGTTCTTTGTGGTTGAGGTTGTTGTTGTTGTGTGGATCGCCGTTAATTCTTTTAGAATAAAAAACGCGGACTTCTATGCACTTCACTTGTATATTTTCATATATAGGGTGATTCTCCTTGGAGCAGAGATCACAGGTCCTACCCTTCGGAGCCACTTTTGCTTTGAAAGAGTGGACTTTCTTTTGAGTGGTCGAGTGACTCTTGACCGCAGATGATCTCGCAGAGATTCCAGCTTGAGAAGCTGGCTTCACATCTTCGATGGCCTCTAAGGTACGGTACCTTTCGCTAAGGAAGAGATTCATTTCGCACCAAAGCGGAATCTCGGACTTGTTGGCGAGCGACTGCTCCCACAGTGCCAACGTCAAACGCGGCAATTTGGAAGAGCACAAGAAAATCAATAGGCAATCCCAATTGTCGGTCGAAATATTCGAGTGCTCTAGAGCTGTTAGGCAGCCTTGGATGGTGCTTTGCAACTCTTTAAGAGCAGCTCCAGACTCGGACTGGAATTCGGACAGGCTGAAAAGGATTTTCAACTGACTATTGACTAGGAGCCTCTTGTTTTCAAATCTCTCGCTTAAAGCCGCCCAGGCAGATGCGAAACCATCATTGGTAAGAGGAGACTTTGCAACAATTGCTTTCGCATCGCCATCGGTTTTAGCGTTGAGATGAAACAATTTCTCAACAGGAGTCAGTCTTGGATTGTCGATATATATTGCCGTAAACAAATCGCGAAAGGTCGGCCACCGTAAGTAATCGCCGTGGAACACTTCGGTGTCGCACGGAGGCAACCGACACCCTCCAAATGGGATGTTGGCCATAGCCTGCTGAGGAGCAGCAGCTGTTGGACTGGCTCGCTCAATTTGTTCGTTGAGACGAGCTGCACAGCGTTCATAGACTGAGTAGCAAGTGTCATATTTGGCTTGCATTACCTCTTTGTCCTGGAAGTTAGCTTCACCTTGACAAAGAGCCTTAGTGCATCGTTCACACTCGGACTCGACCTTTGCCCACAGCGAGCAAACTTGATCGAGTCGCACTTTAAGTGTGAAAAGCGATGAGTCAGGAGCAGACTGGATTCTCGTCTCAAATTGACACAGCTTGTCGGAAACGGCGAGGAATTCTTGCAGAGCCATCTGTATAGTTTTGATGATCTGTTGACCTACTGCTCTTGTCCGTTTAGGACTACTCAGCTGAATTAATGGTGACTTGCGGCTGGTGGTTGCGGAGGGAAGCGGCGATGCTGTCTTTTTTACAGTCGCAGGAGCGCTTCCACGAGAGAGTGAATTGGTTGGAGACCCTGCCTTGGCTTGAGAAGGGTTAACAAGGAGATGTTTTTTCTCTTTGTCGCTACCGATTGGCATGCTAGGCTCTCAGAGAGCCGAAGTAAACCGAAAATACCAAAAAAATACCACAGCACGAATTTTGTGAAGTGACACTTGGAATTGAAGCACAGAGGAAGCGTATTAGGAGTTTTTTAAAAATATACCAAAAAATATACCAAAAATATACCAAAAAATATACCACAGGGCAAATTTGAATGTGAAGTGGTACTTGGAATTAAAATACCGCGGAAGCGTATTTGGCTATTAACAAAAAAAAAAAAACAAAAAATACCAAAAATACCAAAAATATACCGCAGGGCAAATTTGAATGTGATTGGGTACTTGGAATTAAAGTACCGCGGAAGCGTATTTGGCTATTAACAAAAAAAAACCAAAAAAAAAAAAATACCAACACGGAAAGGTGTTTCCGATATGTTGTTCCTGGGGATGAACAGGATTACAAGGATTGGACTGTAGCAACAAATAATAAAAAAATAATAAATAAAATAAAAAATAAAAAAACTGGCAGAAAATACCAAAAAAAATACCAAGCGATTAATGGTGTTCTTGTATTTAATGTTTGTCAGATTATTGTGTAGTATAACTAAAAACGTTAAAAAGGGAGAAAAACAATATTTTCTTTTCCTTTTTAGTATTTTTGCTGTGGAATGAAAATATATACTAGAATACTATTATCCAGAAAACAGGGGGTTTATTTTTTTTTTTATATATATTTATCTTTAGTTTTATTAAAATGTTGCTGTAGGAGAAACAATAATAATAATAATTATAACAGTGTGTTATGTCTTGTCCCAGTGTGCCGAGTAGCAGAACTGAAGAGTAAATTCTGCTGTAGGCAAGACAATAAGTGCAATGCTCAATGAGTGTGGACCAGTGTGTCTAATAGCGGAAAGTTGACGACAGTATATGTATGTATGTAGATGATGCTGCCGAAACTGCACTGCTGGATCGACCACCACTCAACAGCAATTTGGATAATATGTATGTACATATGTACATACATATGTGCATGTACTTATTGCCGTGTATGTCTGTGTATATATGTTTGTCAGAATAACGGCACCAACGGAGCGAGTGTATATACGGGAGTAGACGGAATACAACAATTGATATATTATTAGAGTTATTGTTAGTAGCCAATGTAGGGTATGTGTGAGTGCGCATACAGCTAGGTAAGTTTTTGGAAGCAATGAAACGTTACTGTACCCAGACAATTGTATGTATGTATGTATGTATGTAGTTCTGAACTGTAACTCAGTTACAGTATGCAGGCACTCGTATGCATGATACAATAAGACAAGGTAGTCTCGTCGGCAAAATTTGGTCCCACTACAATCATAACAATGAGTGCGAGTGAAAGGGACGCAGCCTAGTAAGTGCGAGCCAAACGGCAATAGAATGAGTGGATTAACCCTTAGATGGTTCTAGGGGGTTTAATTTTCCTTTAATAATAACAGGAGTTATATTTCTTTTCATAATTTACTTTTAAATAGTTTTGAATTCGAAATGAATAGTTGTTTCTTTTTTCTTTTAAAGACAATATTTTGTTGAGATTCTTAATTCTAAAATATATTCTAATCTTGAAATAAAACATTTTTATTAATGATTTATTTTTGAAAAATCTATATTAAGCCAATTATCCGTGTTATCTTCTTCCACGTTACCATTGCTTGACAGCAATTCGGTATTCTTGGCTGATTAAGAAATTAAGAATATCAGTAAATAAAAAGAAACCCAACCACACAAGAGTCATTTTGCATAAGGGTTAATGTCGAGAAAATTTTGTCCGCAGACAACCTCTTGCGTCAAAAAACGAAAACGTACTGACGAAAACCCGAACGTTTTGACAGCTGACGAGACTACCTTGTCTTATTGTATCATGCTCGTATGTATGTAATTAATTTGGAGCTGTAACACTGTTACAGTGTGCGAGCAATATGTACATACATATGTACATATGTATGTAAGTATATTTGCACTGCAAATATTAAGAATTTTGGCGTACAAGGCCTGAAACGTAACAAGTGACAAATGAACGTATGTAGGAGGCTGTGCAGAGTACTCTGCACTAAGCAATAACGGACAGAAAACACTTGGGATGCTCTTCTAATCGAAAATATTTTTTTCGTTTTTTGCGGACTCCACACAAGTGTTAGTAAGTATTAAGGTGGAACGGGCTGTACTTATCTGGCAAAACGTAGGGGGCGAGCGGTTAATTGAAATATCCGGCTCGAAGGACCAATGCTAATGTAGGGGGCCGTCAAAGTCTTCTGATCCACCTTTGCTTGGATGAGGTTGTTGTTGTTGTTGTTGTGGGAATGAAAACACGCGGACTTCTATTCACTGCACTTGTATATTTTCAACTGAACTGATTCACATTTTAATTTCATCTTAAGCCTAGCTTAACCTACACGGCCTCTCTTCACCATAGTGGTGGATTGAGAGGCGTGGTGGAGAGCACGCACGCCAGGGATGCGCGCCTAGCCGGAAGATGGCTGTGTGGCCTGAACAGTGTTGTATCTGGAAATAATCTTAAAAGTTTGGCGATCCCTTACAAAAGCTCATTGCTATAGAAAAAGCTTGAGCTTTTATGCTACAAGAACAATTAGACGCTCAAGTGGTTCAACAACAAGGCAATTACAGAATGAATGATGAATACATATAACTTAATTAATTAACAAATATTAGTATGCCAATGCCGTCTGGGTGGTGTTTAGGTCTGTTTGCGGGGGTGAGACACTGCAGAAACAAATGTTCTGTCCTTCTACTCCCCCTCGTCAAATACACCTAGTGCACTTCTGGCCACTGTATATACCAGTATTTTCGGTTTAGTTTCTTTAATTGCCTTTTATATGGAGGCAGGAAACGGCAGAAGGCCCAACATTACAGCACACAATTAAACAACGATTTATAATAACAACTAGCTGACACATTAAACAAGATGATGCACACAGAACACGATCGCTTCCATCAATTTCGACCTGCTTATTAAGTTCCAGTTGTTCGCTAGATTTGGCCGCTCAGGCTCAGTGGATGCGGGTGGCGACAATCCCCAAGGGCTGATCCTCCTGTAAATTGGTTGCGCGATGCGCATTTGTGGAGTAAACGCCCTCGCTGAATTTTGGAGTGCGCCTCATAGCAATTTTCAATTGCAGACAGCTGACGAGCTCAAAAGCTCTTAGGCAGCTTTTATGCTGGTATTAATTACCATACCAGAGTTTATTTGATAGGTATAACCTAAGTGCCGTTCTGCGGTTGAAATTTCAGAACCAACATAAAGATAAAAACTAAACTTAAATTTGGTTCTTTAACCTTACACTTGTGACACTTGAGCTGTTTGCAACACTAGGCGGAAAAAAAAAAATCTTCTTCTGTCCTCGCTTAAAATTCTTTGGTATTCGCTATAATCCGCCAAACCAAATTGAGTACAAATATCGTTTGCCTGTAGGTGTTATTTATCCTCACCCATATGTGGCGCAAAAAAGTCTACACATGTATGACTACATTTAAAATATAAATAGGGACGAGAACTAAATGCTAATAACTTACAACAAACTACAAAAAAATATCATTTCTAATAAACAAAAACACAATTAGAATAAATAAATAAACTTAAATATACGCTGTAGTGCCGTCTAAATCACGTCAGGCCAGCCAAACAAACGGTTGCCTACTTTCAGGCACCAAAAAAAACTTTTGGTCCAAGCGACTACTACAATCCCCCCTGCCAAAATCACACTTAGTCAGTGTAACGACAAAGTGGGATTCTCGCATGTAGGCGCTCCATTGATACCTATTGCTTGATATCCTTAGCATGGAATTTGCCGACCCGTTTACCTTGTAAATCTTCCAGCTCATAGTAACTACTACCTAGTTATACCCGCTACCCATAGGGTAGAAGGGTATTATAACTTAGTGCCAACAGAAAATGTATGTAACAGGCAGAAGGAGGCATCTCCGACCCCATAAAGTATATATATTATTGATCAGTGTCAACAGCCGAGACGATATAGCCATGTCCGTCTGTCCGTCTGTCAGTCTGTCCGTCTGTCCGTCTGTCCGTCTGTATGAACACCTGGATCTCAGAGACTATAAGACATAGAGACACCAAATTTGGCATAAAGGTTCCTTCATACCCTACGCAGATCAAGTTTATTTCAAAAGTTAAATGCCACGCCCTCTTCGCCCACAATAAGCATTAATCTAGAAAAAGTCAAGTTTTTTTTATGTAAATCGCATATAACTCCAAAAGTTCTTTATGTAATGTTGTGTAATTTGGTAACCCATCTGCGCTTGACACTCTTAATATACCCTGTAATTTTGGTAAAATCGGATAAGAACAAAAGTTATTCGTTAAATTATTTATCAAAATTGTTGTTCCCAGTGCATATGGACGTTTTAAGTGTGTGAATGACCTAGAGATATCAAATTTGGTGACAGTATTCGTGTAAGTCTTACGCAGATCAAGTTTGTATTAGATTTTTGCCACGCCCCTTCCCGCCCCCCAAAACCTGTAAAAGCCGTAATAATAGACCTAGAGCATTGAATTTTGGTATGCATAATAATGATAGTCTGAATGACTCCTGTGAATTTGGTTTGGGATCGAATAAAAAACGAGGAAGTTATTAAAGAATCAATTTTATAGGCAAACTTCACTTGCAGCTGCGCGTGCTTTGTTTGTTTAGTTGACAGTGTGAACATGTCGGTGTTGTGATAAATATATACAAACAAAACACAAGTTTCAGTATATTTTTGGTATATTTGTTGTTACAATATCATTCAAATTTTTTGTTTTCTCTCGAAATGGGTTGCGGGTATCATACGGTCGAGCACTCTCGACTGTAGCTTTCTTACTTGTTTTTTCTTAATCCTGGCTTTCACAAATGTTGGGGCTAGCTTAGAACTAAATCCTTTAACAAAATTGCTTTGTTAGAAATTTCGCCGGTATTCTTCCTGACCTACCGTAAAGCTTACCTCACGGCTACGCAAATTATACGACTTGTCATTTCGTACCTGCTGTTGCGCTATGGCATCTTTTGCAACTTGCCGAATAAGATCAAACGAATCTTCTCGGTTGAAACTCGTGGTCCTATCTTCCAACTGCATAAGATTTCTCAGCAAATCATACGTCCTACCGCTGGTTATTATCTGTTGTCCAAACGCAACTCTATATGGACTATTATGAATGGCTGAATGCAAACCTGATCGCAACGCACAAGATATTTGGCTAAGTAGTTCATCCCAGTTAGTCTGGTCGGGCTTAATATACGCTTTGATAGCGGCCAGCACCGATCGATTTACCCGCTCAGATGCATTAGCTTGTGGCGCATACATTGCAGTGTACCTATGTTGGACTTCATATTTTTGCAACAACTCATTGAACTTGTGTGACTTAAATTGGACTCCATTATCTGACAAAATTACCTCGGGGACACCAAAACAGTGAAAACCAGTAAGAAAGCTAGAGTCGAGAGTGCTCGACCGTATGATACCCGCAACCCTTTTCTAGAGAAAACAAAAAACTTAAATGATATTTTAACAAAAAATATACCAAATATACTGAAACTTGTTTTTTTTTTATATATTTGAAAATAGCGGGTACAAAAATCCATAGCATACCGAGATGGTCACACTGTCAACTAAACAAACAAAGCGCGAGCATCTGCAAGTGAATTTTTCATATAAAATTGATTCTTTAATAACTTCCTTGTTTTCAAGTCGATCTCAAATCGAACCCAAATTTACAGGAATCATTGAGAATATATATATTATTATGCATACCAAAATTCAATGCTCTAGGTTCATTATTACGGCTTTTACAGATTTTGGGGGCGGAAAGGGGGGTGACAAAAATCTAAACCAAACTTGATCTGCGTAAGACCTAGACGAATACTGTCACCAAATTTGATATCTCTAGGTCATTCACACACTTAAAACGTCCATATGCATTGGGCACAACAATTTTGATAAATAATTTAACGAATAACTTTTGTTCTACTTATCCGATTTTTACCAAAATTACAGGGTATATTAAGAGTGCCAAGCGCAGATGGGTTACCAAATTACACATCATTACACAAATAACTTTTGGAGTTATACGCAATTTACATAAAAAAAACTTGACTTTTTCTAGATTAATGCTTATTGTGGGCGAAGGGGGCGTGGCATCCAATTTTAGAAATAGACTTGATCTGCGTAGGGTATGAAGGAACCTTTTTGCCAAATTTGGTGTCTCTATGTCTTATAGTCTCTGAGATCCAGGTGTTCATACGGACAGACAGACGGACAGACGGACAGACAGACAGACGGACATGGCTATATCGTCTCGGCTGTTGACACTGATAAAGAATATATGTATATACTTTATAGGGTCGGAGATGCCTCCCTTCTGCCTGTTACATACATTTTCTGTTGGCACTAAGTTATAATACCCTTCTACCCTATGGGTAGCGGGTATAAAAATAGAACAAAAATACTAAACGACCATAAATTGGGTGTAATAATAGAGCTAAAAAGTATAGTTAATAAATAAGATTATAGTTATACCTAGCCTATATTACTATTTTTTTCTTAAATTATTACAAGTAAAGTGACGGCATTTTCTAACTATGAAAATGTTTCTTAGGCTTGTAATATAACTTGCGCGTCCATTGCCTATCTGGCTAAAATTGGTATTTTCATTAACCTCCAAATTTCAAATTCAAATCAAGATACAATTTAACGTAAAAGTAAATTCAAAAAAAGCTCACTTACAGCATTGATCCCGCGTTGAAAGATCTTTCTCAGCTGATCGATGTGCGTGGGTGTATTGTGTTGTATCTAGAAATAATCTTAAAAGTTTGGCGATCCCTTACAAAAGCTCATTGCTATAGAAAAAGCTTGAGCTTTTTGCTACAAGAACAATTAGACGCTCAAGTGGTTCAACAACAAGGCAATTACAGAATGAATGATTAATACATATAACTTAATTAATTAACAAATATTAGTATGCCAATGCCGTCTGGGTGGTGTTTAGGTCTGTTTGCGGGGGTGAGACACTGCAGAAACAAATGTTCTGTCCTTCTACTCCCCCTCGTCAAATACACCTAGTGCACTTCTGGCCACTGTATATACCAGTATTTTCGGTTTAGTTTCTTTAATGCCTTTTATATGGAGGCAGGAAACGGCAGAAGGCCCAACATTACAGCACACAATTAAACAACGATTTATAATAACAACTAGCTGACACATTAAACAAGATGATGCACACAGAACACGATCGCTTCCATCAATTTCGACCTGCTTATTAAGTTCCAGTTGTTCGCTAGATTTGGCCGCTCAGGCTCAGTGGATGCGGGTGGCGACAATCCCCAAGGGCTGATCCTCCTGTAAATTGGTTGCGCGATGCGCATTTGTGGAGTAAACGCCCTCGCTGAATTTTGGAGTGCGCCTCATAGCAATTTTCAATTGCAGACAGCTGACGAGCTCAAAGCTCTTAGGCAGCTTTTATGCTGGTATTAATTACCATACCAGAGTTTATTTGATAGGTATAACCTAAGTGCCGTTCTGCGGTTGAAATTTCAGAACCAACATAAAGATAAAAACTACATTAGTATCTTAAGCCTGTATACAACAAGATAAAGGGTATATTAACAGTTGGTAAACGGCACAAACTGTAGTTTTTTAGTTATCTTCTGGACTGGTTTTTATTTTATTTTATTTTCTGTACTGTCACTTAAGTTAGATATTTAAATTTGGTTCTTTAACCTTACACTTGTGACACTTGAGCTGTTTGCAACACGAGGCGGAAAAAAAACAAGTAAGAAAGCTACAGTCGAGAGTGCTCGACCGTTGAACCGAACCATTCGAGAGAAAACAAAAATTTAAATATATATTAACAAAAAATATACCAAATATACTAAATTAGTTTTTTGTATATATTTGAAAATAGCGGGTAAAATCACAACACCGTTTTGGTCACACTGTCAATAAACAAACAAAGCGCGGGCAGCTGCAAGTGAATTTTGCATAGAAATTGATTCTTTAATAACTTCCTTGTTTTTCATCGATCTAACCAAATTCACAGAAATCTTGAGAATATAAATATTATTATGCATATCAAAATTCAATGCTCTAGGTCTTTATACGGCTTTTACAGACTTTTGGGGGTGGAAAGGGGCGTGGCATCCAACTTTTGAAATAAACTTGACCTGCGTAGGACCTATAGGAGTACTGTCCCCAAATTTGGTAGCTCTAGCTTTTATAGTCTCTGAGATCCAGGTGTTCATACAGACGGACAGACGGACAGACGGACAGACGGACAGACGGACAGACGGACAGACGGACATGGCTATATCGTCTCGGCTGTTGACACTGATCAAGAATATATATACTTTGTGGGGTCGGAGATGCCTCCTTCTGCCTGTTACATACATTTTCTGTTGGCACTAAGTTATAATACCCTTCTACCCTATGGGTAGCGGGTATAAAAATCTTCTTCTGTCCTCGCTTAAAATTCTTTGGTATTCGCTATTGTAATGGCCCCATATAAAATAAAACAAATACAAGAATATTAATTATTACACGAAACAGAGAAAAATTATCAATTCGGCCGTTGCAATTTGAATTCAAATTGTTACGCGCTTAATGACCGCGAGCGACTCTGTGTGTAAGTCGCATATTACAACCCTGTAATGTGACAGGTATATTCACCACACGCAAGCGCTTTGAAGGTTGGCTGAACTTCTGCATCCGGCTTAGATCTTTCTTTTCTGCACAATAGCCAAGCGCATCAGATGTAGGCGCTCCCACAAGACCCCCAAAGAGTTAATAAAAAACTCAAAGTTTAAAAGTCAATCTAAGAGAGGGAAGAATAATCTCTACATATCTCAGCGATCCTGCAGAGATTGGAGATATATAAAAGCAAAATAATTTATGCTTTTTCGTGCCGTGCCGGCAAGGTAATTATTGTAGAAAATTAAAAGTGTATATATTAAATGTCCAATTGACTTATTATACTATTTCATATAATTAGGCGTGCCCTGTTGATAGGGTCAACATTTCAACTTTAGCCAGTCTCAGAAAAAAATTATCAATTGAGGCAGCGGAACATCGAAGGAAAGTTGGAAAAACCCAAATTTTCTACGGCAGTGGGGAAATTTTCATCATGCTGGAGGCAGATAATGTGCAAATTTAAACATCACAAAAATTACATTTATGAAAAGTATTAGAAAGACAGATAAAATAATTGCAAATTGTGAAAAAAACCAAAAAAAAAAAAACAAAAGCAAAATCTAAAGCTATTCGAGTTGTAAAAGAACAGAACAAAAACAAAGATAAAAGTGTTAAGCATAGGTGGTGACAATATAAAGAAGAAATATAAAAATGAAATTGTACACTGGACAAACTTAATTATGTTTTTGTGCCGATAAAATATTTGCTTATTGAACTTTAATTATTAATTAAAATTAAATCACAGGTGTAAAAGAAAAGAAATACAACAAAAACAATAATATCCCAATACACCTATATATAAAAAAAAAAAGGGTACAGTAAAATTGTTGTCCACAAATGAAAGTGCCACCAAAACAATTAGAACCATTGTTAATATAGAATCAAAAGTTAACCACAATAAAAAAATAAATTAATGTATCAAAACCACATCATCGAGAAGGCCTTCATCGAGGATTAAGTGGGTGAGTAAAAAATTATTCGCGTCGAGCCTGCTTCCACAACTTGGTTGGCCAGTGTAACTGCCGTTAAGGTTGTCAGCAGCTCGCGCGGACTTTCTATGTTTTGTGTTATCAATTGTTTTGTTTGTTTTGAGCACTTTCCTGAATACAAATTTCTGAATAATAATATATAAAAATAAAAGAACTCTGTGTAAATGATCAAGTGATCTTCGAATTAAAATGTTATAGAAAATTGCTGTTTTCTTCAGGCACGAAAGCAAAGTTAAAGTTGTCCAAAATAAAAATATGAATAGAATGAAATTGTAAACAAGAAATGAAATCCAAATTTATCAGATATACCAAGTTGTACACCACCAAGTAAAAGAAGATAATCAGTAATTAAAACCAAATGCAGAATTGATGCACTTTAACAAAAAAAAAAATATATATATAATAGCACACACAGTGTTATACAAGAATACAAAGTAAAATAATGAATAAAAATTTGAAAATATGTTCGTGATGAAATCTTATACTTAGAAATTTATTTGTTAAGCTATTCTATAATTTTCAACATGGATTATGTTGCTCTTTTTTTTTGTTGTTTAGTTAATTAAAATTTTTGAAATGGAAATGAATCGTTAACTTATTGTTATTTTTCTGTTGACATGGGAGCATAAGTAATGCATAAATAGGACGTTACGTTTGGGGTCTTCGACCAAAACTATTTGAAGACTATGGCAGGGAGGGTAATGAAAAAGGGGAGTGACGATCAACACCTTAGTTCTCCCCCTTTGGCTTCACTACCCGTTTGTTACTTTCATTTTTTTGTCTTTCTGTTTTCTCTTTAGTTGATTGCGTACAGAATTTTTTTTGTTGTTGTTGTGGCATTAAGGCTTTGGTGCTTTGGCCATGTGTGGTTTTGCATGAGGATCGTCTCATGGTTTAGTTTCAGCAGGGACTCTATAATATAACATTTAGCATTAGAACAGCAGCACCAGCAACAACCCCCCACATCCCGCTAGAGCTAGGAATTAATGGGTCCCGCTCCGCTGGTATGTTGCTGCTCGAAAGGCCTGAGCAAATACCCTGTATTTGCTAAAGTCAAAAGAAAATCAGGCAACCATGATGCTACAAGTTTTTGGCGCCCAACCATGGGGCAAGTGCTATTAAAGTATTAATTTACGGATACTAGCATTCGGCCCTGATTAATAAAAGATGTATTAAGCTAAAAAGAATTTAAATAAGCTACTGGAGAGCGACTCATTGTAGCATCTGCTGATTGATGTCGACCGTAGCAAGATTTTAAATTTCTTTAAACATTCGAGGAATCATGTAGCAAGAAGCTGGTGACCAAACATCATCAAAAGTAGTATTTCCTAGGATTCAGAGAACTAAAGTGGAATTATGTACTGTTTGATTCCCTGTATGTCTAAAGGAAACTATTGGTCAAATACGTCTGATATTAATTATTTATCTCTTTGTCTTCGATTGAAATTTTTTTTATAGTGCTTACATAGTTATGCAGAAGGAATTTAAGTTTTATTTAACATCTTTGGAATTCGAGTAGTTGATTATTTGATTACCTCGACCAGGATAAACGATGAAAAGATTATTCAGTTTGTTAGCGTTGAAAATTATAAGAACTTTTTCATGAGCAGGTTTGTTTTTGTGAACATGAATTAAAATTATCTGATGAGGTATTTTACTGGAATACAATGTCGATGCAACTGTGTCACATTGTCCGTAAAAGTCCTTTCAGTTGAGGATGAACATTTATGCCAACTTAAAATAAACCTTTAGTAGTTGAAATAGCCAATCGTATAATCGTATAACAATAAGTAGTGAAAGCCAAAATATTTATCTCTAATAGTCTCCCAGTAGAAAGTCAACAGAAAAAAATAAATAAAAATACAATAATAAAGCATGCCGTTAGAACGTAGCTTTGAGTCAAATAAGACTCAAAAGCAGGGTAATCCTGCAGCAAATATTTGCATTATTTGCGGCGAAGTAATGCTAAATACACAACCTTGTGCTGTTACAAAATGTAATCATGTGTTCCATAAAAGTTGTTTGGAAACTAGAATTCAAGTACATAAGGAGTGTCCCAGCTGCTTAGCAGCAGTACAAGTAAAAGAGTGGAGGGTAGTCGTTGGCAACCATTCACCAAACGTCAAAAAGGATGCACCAAGTACATCGCAAAGAGTTGTAGCAACTGGATTTCGTCCAGTCACTCGCTCATTGGCACAACAATTAGAGGCTGTTAATCCACAGGCAGAAGAAGATGCCGCCTTAAATACTTTAAATGTTTCAACCCAAGAGATTATGTCTCATTTGAACAATTGTCCTCCGGCTGGTAGTACTCCCTCTAATGCGAGAGTCCAGTCAAGGTTACACACCCATGCGCCTGCTAGAAGAGGTCGCCCGGCAAGGCCGCGAAGACAGAATCCTCCTCAAGCAGCAGCGAATATTCAAATAGACATAGAATCTCTTGTTCGCGAAACTGTTACTCGCGTTTTATCCTCGTTGTCAGGATCGGGAAGTCTAGGTGCTCCACATGGCCACTTAGTAGACCGAGAAACTCCGAGTTCTCCTCGAAGTGGCAGATCCACAAATGGTACGCATAATTTAGGACCACATAAAATCGCAGACATCCTTCAAAAATGGGGTGTAAGATTTGACGGAAGCCCCGAAGGCTTATCAGTTGAAGAATTTCTGTACAGGGTGCAAAGTTTAACTAGAGAACATTTTGACGGAGACTTAGAAATCATAAGCCGCAATATTCACCAGCTGTTAGCAGGCAAGGCAAATAGTTGGTTCTGGAGGTACCACAAGAGTGTCCAAAGCTTTACCTGGCGCGAATTTTGTATAGCATTTAGAAGTCAATATCGTGAAAGCAGATCAGTGACTGAATTACGCGAACAGATCCGTTCCCGTAAACAAAAGCCTGGTGAATCATTCGACACGTATTACGAAAGTGTTTGTAAACTAATGGATAGATTATCCGTCAGTTTTGCAGAAGATGAATTTGTTGAGATGATTCAAGGAAACTTGCAAATCGAAATAAAAGAAAGGCTTCTGTTCGAAGACATCACTTCCATTTCAGAGCTGCGTCGCTTAGTGCATAAGCGCGAAAATTTTCTTCGGGAAGCAGGTAGATCTCGCCAGTCCCAAGTGAAGCCTGGCGCTTATCGAGTATACGCTTTAGATGAAGAGCAACTCGAAGAAAGTCCTGATTGTGAGGAATCAAATGAGATATCAGCTATTCAACGTGCAACACCGCTGGTCTGTTGGAATTGCGAGACTGCTGGTCATATATGGGAAAATTGTTTAGCTGAAAGAAGGATTTTTTGTTATGGATGCGGGACTCCACAAATATACAAACCCAATTGTCAAAACTGCAAGAAGAAGCAGGAAAACCGGCAAAGAGGGGCACTCAATCCAGAAAGGGTGTCCCAGAAATAGATGATAGTTTTAGTGTAAAAGGTAAAAATGTTAGAATTTTAGAAAGACCAGTAGAAGAATCATCTAAATCTGAAGTACATCATAATTTTAAGCCCTATCACGAAAGAGTGAAAAATTATTATTTAGCTAGAGATAGAATATTTGGTGGACAATGTGAAAAAAGTCGTCGAAATACTATTCGTCAGCGGAAATATTTTAGATTATTAAAAAACAAGAAATCTATGATAGTATCGACTGTTTTTCAGAACAATATCGACCGTCGTAGTTATGCTAGTGTTTCGTTTTTAGAGTTCTCAGAACTTGGACTGCTCGATACCGGAGCAAATATAAGTTGTATCGGATCGTCTTTAGCAGAAATGGATTTTTCGAAATTTCCACATTTCAGGCCAATTCTGTCGCAAGTGCGCACAGCTGATGCCAAATTGCACCAGGTATCTGGAATTCTAAAAGTGAAAATGAAGTACAAGGACATAGAAAAATTTATGAGCTTTACATTATTCCCTCTATTGCTCAAAGATTAATATTAGGCATAGATTTCTGGCGGGAATTTGAATTAGCACCGGGAATCATAAGTTCAATTTTAACGGAGGATCAAGAAGATAATAACGAAGATATGTATCCATTATCCATTAAAGAAAGGCAGCAACTTGAGTCTGTGAAGGAATTATTTCCAATTTGAGAAACAAGGCTTAGGTCGCACAGAGCTAATAGAACATCATATTGATATTGGTGATAGTAAGCCTGTCAAGCAGCGTTACTATCCTGTAAGTCCTGCGGTTGAAAAGCTAATGTTTGCAGAAGTCGATCGCATGCTAACTCTCGGGGTTATCGAGCCATCGCAAAGTGCTTGGAGCTCTCCAATGCGCATGGTGGTTAAGCCCAATAAAGTACGGTTATGTCTAGACGCTCGGAAGCTTAATGAAGCTACACGAAAAGACGCATATCCTTTGCAAAGTATTGAAGGCATTTTTGCTCGTCTACCGAAAGCAAATTTAATTTCCAAGTTAGATCTGAAAGATGCATATTGGCAGATAAAGCTCACTGCGGAAGCGAAACCTTTGACTGCATTTACAGTCCCAGGCCGAGCATTATACCAGTTCACGGTCATGCCTTTTGGGCTATGTAATGCTCCATCCACAATGTCGCGTTTAATGGATGATTTAATTCCTCCAGACTTACGTCATTGCGTTTTCGGCTATCTGGACGATCTTGTTATTGTTTCAGAAGATTTTTCTTCTCATCTTGCGGTTTTAGTTCGTATAGCAGACCAATTCAGAAAAGCAAATCTTACTTTGAACATTGCAAAAAGTCATTTTGTGTCACTAAGGTAAATTATTTAGGATACGTGATTAGTAGCACTGGTGTAGCCACTGATCCTGAAAAAATTTCTTGCGTGCTATCTTGGCCCACACCTAAGAACTTAAAACAAGTTCGAGGTTTCCTCGGGGTTTGTGGTTGGTACAGAAGATTTATAAAAGATTTCGCAGAAATTACGTGTCCCATTACTGAAGTGCTGAAAACAAAAAAAATTTTATTTGGTCATCAGAAGCTCAGAAAGCAATGGAAAAATTAAAAACATTGCTAACTACTGCTCCTGTTCTGCAAAATGCAGATTTCTCACGAAAATTCTTTTTGCATTGCGATGCTAGCGATTACGGCATTGGCGCGGTATTAGTGCAAATGTCAGATACAGGAGAAGAAAGACCACTGGCATTTATGTCAAAAAAATTATCTAAAGCGCAAAGGAACTACAGCGTGACGGAACGCGAGTGCCTTGCCGTAATTTTAGCTATTGAAAAGTTCAGGTGTTACCTAGAATTACAGCCCTTTGAAGTAGTGACCGATCATTCAAGTCTTCTGTGGTTGATGCGGCAGCAGAATGTATCGGTAGATTAGCCCGTTGGATACTTCGTCTGCAAGCCTTTAAGTTCACTATTTCTCATCGAAAAGGAAAAGATCATGTTGTTCCAGATGCGTTGTCGAGAATTTGTGAAGAAGAAATATATAGCGTCGAATGGATAGGTCCGGAAATTGACTTAGAGTCCTCAGCATTCCTTGAGAAAGAATATGTAGAGCTCAAAGAATTAGTCGTTGCAAATACCGAGAAATTCCCTGATATGAAAACTGCCGACAAATATGTCTACATTCGCACCGAGCATCCGTCAGGAAATGCAGTCCAGGATTTGGATGTATGGAAGCTATGGGTGCCGGAGCCATTACGGTTAGCAGCGATTCGCCAAGCTCATGATTGTGTAATTGCTTCTCACGGCGGAATGCAGAAGACCATTGAACGATTGCGAAGACACCTATACTGGCCAGGTCTGTCCAAGCAAGTTCGGGAGTATGTTCGTGATTGCGATATTTGTAAAGAAACAAAAGCTCCAAATATTACTCTACGACCTCCCATGGGGCAACAAAGCATATCCTGCAGACCATTTCAGAAATTGTATATAGATATACTAGGTCCATATCCACGAAGTAAAAAAGGTCATATGGACTATTAATTGTTCTTGACCATTTCAGTCGATACCATTGGCTTTGTCCACTAAAAAAATTCACAACCGCAGCCGTTGTAGAATTTCTGGGACAAAGAATTTTTGCAGAATTTGGAATTCCTGAGACTATTGTCAGCGACAATGGATCTCAATTCAAATCAAATGAATTTAAAGCCTTTTTGACGAAGTTTGGAATAAATCAAACTTTCACGGCTTTATATTCTCCTCAAAGCAATGCTGCAGAAAGAGTCAATCGGTCCTTGCTTGCCGCTGTTCGTTCTTATCTAAGAGCCGATCAGACTGAATGGGATACTAACTTGACAAGTATTTCTTCGGCTCTACGATCAGCTTTGCATCAAGCGATAGGATGTTCGCCGTATAAGGCTTTGTTTGGTTTTAATATGATCAACCATGGCAGTGATTACAAGTTACTAAAGCAATTATCGCTTTTAGAAGAATCACCACTGTTAACGCCTCGGGATCAGCTACAATTATTACGAGAAGATATTAAAAACAATAGTCGTGCTGCTTACGAGCGTAATGCGACTCAATACAATTTGCGTTCAAAGCCCGTCTCCTTTAAAGAAGGTCAAGAGGTATTTAAACGAAACTTTTATTTAAGCAATTTCTCCAACAACTTTAATAAGAAATTGGGTCCCCAGTTTACCAAGTGTAGAATAAAGAAGAAAGTGGGTACCGCATATTACATATTAGAAAACTTACAAGGCAAAGAAATAGGCACATACCATGCGAAAGATTTGCGCAGCTAATTCCATCTAATCGTGCCTCGTAGACTCGTTAGATTATCTGGGGTTTGTAATGGCCCCATATAAAATAAAACAAATACAAGAATATTAATTATTACACGAAACAGAGAAAAATTATCAATTCGGCCGTTGCAATTTGAATTCAAATTGTTACGCGCTTAATGACCGCGAGCGACTCTGTGTGTAAGTCGCATATTACAACCCTGTAATGTGACAGGTATATTCACCACACGCAAGCGCTTTGAAGGTTGGCTGAACTTCTGCATCCGGCTTAGATCTTCTTTTCTGCACAATAGCCAAGCGCATCAGATGTAGGCGCTCCCACAAGACCCCCAAAGAGTTAAATAAAAAACTCAAAGTTTAAAAGTCAATCTAAGAGAGGGAAGAATAATCTCTACATATCTCAGCGATCCTGCAGAGATTGGAGATATATAAAAGCAAAATAATTTATGCTTTTTCGTGCCGTGCCGGCAAGGTAATTATTGTAGAAAATTAAAAGTGTATATATTAAATGTCCAATTGACTTATTATACTATTTCATATAATTAGGCGTGCCCTGTTGATAGGGTCAACATTTCAACTTTAGCCAGTCTCAGAAAAAAATTATCAATTGAGGCAGCGGAACATCGAAGGAAAGTTGGAAAAACCCAAATTTTCTACGGCAGTGGGGAAATTTTCATCATGCTGGAGGCAGATAATGTGCAAATTTAAACATCACAAAAATTACATTTATGAAAAGTATTAGAAAGACAGATAAAATAATTGCAAATTGTGAAAAAAACCAAAAAAAAAAAACAAAAGCAAAATCTAAAGCTATTCGAGTTGTAAAAGAACAGAACAAAAACAAAGATAAAAGTGTTAAGCATAGGTGGTGAAATATAAAGAAGAAATATAAAAATGAAATTGTACACTGGACAAACTTAATTATGTTTTTGTGCCCGATAAAATATTTGCTTATTGAACTTTAATTATTAATTAAAATTAAATCACAGGTGTAAAAGAAAAGAAATACAACAAAAACAATAATATCCCAATACACCTATATATAAAAAAAAAAAGGGTACAGTAAAATTGTTGTCCACAAATGAAAGTGCCACCAAAACAATTAGAACCATTGTTAATATAGAATCAAAAGTTAACCACAATAAAAAAATAAATTAATGTATCAAAACCAATCATCGAGAAGGCATTATCGAGGATTAAGTGGGTGAGTAAAAATTATCGCGTCGAGCCTGCTTCCACAACTTGGTTGGCCAGTGTAACTGCCGTTAAGGTTGTCAGCAGCTCGCGCGGACTTTCTATGTTTTGTGTTATCAATTGTTTTGTTTGTTTTGAGCACTTTCCTGAATACAAATTTTGAATAATAATATATAAAAATAAAAGAACTCTGTGTAAATGATCAAGTGATCTTCGAATTAAAATGTTATAGAAATTGGTTTTCTTCAGGACGAAAGCAAAGTTAAAGTTGTCAAAATAAAAATATGAATAGAATGAAATTGTAAACAAGAAATGAAATCCAAATTTACAGATATACCAAGTTGAACCACCAAGTAAAAGAAGATAATCAGTAATTAAAACCAAATGCAATTATGCACTTTAACAAAAAAAAAATATATATATATACACACAGTGATACAAGAATACAAAGTAAAATAATAATAAAATTTGAAAATTTAGTGATGAAATCTTTTAGTTTTTGTTAAGCTATTCTTTTTCAACATGGATTATGTTGCTTTTTTTTTTTGTTGTTTAGTTAATTAAAATTTTTGAAATGGAAATGAATCGTTAACTTATTGTTATTTTTCTGTTGAATGGGAGATAAGTAATGCATAAATAGGACGTTACGTTTGGGGTCTTCGACCAAAACTATTTGAAGACTATGGCAGGGAGGGTAATGAAAAAGGGGAGGACGTCAACACCTTAGTTCTCCCCTTTGGCTTCACTACCCGTTTGTTACTTTCATTTTTTTGTCTTTCTGTTTTCTCTTTAGTTGATTGCGTACAGAATTTTTTTTGTTGTTGTTGTGGCATTAAGGCTTTGGTGCTTTGGCCATGTGTGGTTTTGCATGAGGATCGTCTCATGGTTTAGTTTCAGCAGGGACTCTATAATATAACATTTAGATTAGAACAGCAGCACCAGAACAACCCCCCACATCCCGCTAGAGCTAGGAATTAATGGGTCCCGCTCCGCTGGTATGTTGCTGCTCGAAAGGCCTGAGCAAATACCCTGTATTTGCTAAAGTCAAAAGAAAATCAGGCAACCATGATGCTACTATAATCCGCCAAACCAAATTGAGTACAAATATCGTTTGCCTGTAGGTGTTATTTATCCTCACCCATATGTGGCGCAAAAGAATCTACACATGTATGACTAATTTAAAATATAAATAGGGACGAGAACTAATGCTAATAACTTACAACAAACTACAAAAAATATAATTTATAATAAACAAAAACACAATTAGAATAAATAAATAAACTTAAATATCGCTGTATTGCCGTCTAAATCACGTCAGGCCAGCCAAACAAACGGTTGCCTACTTTCAGGCACCAAAAAAAACTTTTGGTCCAAGCGACTACTACAATCCCCCCTGCCAAAATCACACTTAGTCAGTGTAACGACAAAGTGGGATTCTCGCATGTAGGCGCTCCATTGATACCTATTGCTTGATATCCTTAGCGTGGAATTTGCCGACCCGTTTACCTTGTAAATCTTCCAGCTCATAGTAACTACTACCTAGTTATACCCGCTACCCATAGGGTAGAAGGCTATAACTTAGTGCCAACAGAAAATGTATGTAACAGGCAGAAGGAGGTATTTGACCCCATAAACTATATTTTGACAGTGTAAAGCGAGACAGATTTTGTAGATACAGATTCAAAAGAGGAGCTTATTCAGCGTGTTTTCCCAGATATAGCGCAAAATTTCAATAACCATAATGGCGGGTGAACGAGCAATATTGGCAGCGAAAAATAAAGATGTCGAGGATCTAATGCGACCATTCTGAATTTTCTTCCAGGACAGTTGATTTCCTTTAAATCAGTCGACACCATTATGAACCAGGATGACGTAGTTAACTATCCCACAGAGTTTTTAAATTCATGGATTACCTGGATTCACCTCACAATTTGCAGTTAAAAGTAGGATCAGTTGTCATCAGCTGCGTAACATTATCAACCTCGACTATGCAATGGAACAAGACTGGCTGTGAAAAAACTGATGAATAACGTCATTGAGGCAACAATCATGAAAGGAAAATACAAAGGAGAGGGTCTTGATCCCGCGAATACCGATGATTCCAACGGATTTACATTCGATTTTAAACGCTTACAATTTCCAGTACGTCGGCCTTTGCGATGACAATAAATAAATCGCAAGGACAATCTTTAGAAGTTTGCGGAATCAACTTGGAGTTTCCCTGTTTCGCGCATGGACAGTTATACGTCGCGTGTTCGCGCGTCGGAAAACCGTCTTCTTGTATAGACCACAAAACAAAACAAAAAATATAGTTTATGAGAAAGCTTTAAATTGATTAACAAACTGTTATATCGTGTGTGTCGTAATAAAAATTTAAACCTTATAAATAGCCGGTTTTCAGGAAAACTCTGTTTTTTAAGTAAGCATATGGTGTTTCGAAAATAATAATAAAACTTATATTAATTAAAAAAATGCTTTTTATTCAATACGTTTTGTTTGTTTTGAAATAATTTATACCAAAGTTTAGGTCTTTTATTTATCGATTGAGGCAGTACGAAGTCAGACGGGTCAGTAGAATTACAATGGTTCTCTTCACTGTTGGATTGTGAGACAACGATTTCCTTCCGATTGAATTGCCCATAAAATAAATTTGTAAAATTGATGATGCATCAGGTAGTGGTAACAGTGCGCAGTAAGTGATAAATTTGTCCTAATAAAACTTCATACTTAATTAAAACAAGTAAGAAAGCTACAGTCGAGAGTGCTCGACCGTTTGATACCCGCAACCCATTTCGAGAGAAAACAAAAAATTTAAATGACATATTAACAAAAAATATACCAAATATACTAAAATTAGTTTTTTGTATATATTTGAAAATAGCGGGTAAAAATCACAACACCGTTTTGGTCACACTGTCAACTAAACAAACAAAGCGCGGGCAGCTGCAAGTGAATTTTGCATAGAAAATTGATTCTTTAATAACTTCCTTGTTTTTCATTCGATCTCAACCAAATTCACAGGAATCATTGAGAATATAAATATTATTATGCATATCAAAATTCAATGCTCTAGGTCTATTATTACGGCTTTTACAGACTTTTGGGGGCGGAAAGGCGCGTGGCATCCAACTTTTGAAATAAACTTGACCTGCGTAGGACCTATAGGAGTACTGTCCCCAAACTTGGTAGCTCTAGCTTTTATAGTCTCTGAGATCCAGGTGTTCATACAGACGGACAGACGGACAGACGGACAGACGGACATGGCTATATCGTCTCGGCTGTTGACACTGATCAAGAATATATATACTTTGTGGGGTCGGAGATGCCTCCTTCTGCCTGTTACATACATTTTCTGTTGGCACTAAGTTATAATACCCTTCTACCCTATGGGTAGCGGGTATAAAAATGCTTTTTTATTCAATACGTTTTGTTTGTTTTGAAATTAATTTATACCAAAGTTTAGGTCTTTTATTTATCGATTGAGGCAGTACGAAGTCAGCCGGGTCAGCTAGAATTACAATGGTTCTCTTCACTGTTGGATTGTGAGCACAACGATTATCAACTTCCGCATCTGAATTGCCCATAAAATAAATTTGTAAAAATTGATGATCTGCATCAGGTAGTGGTAACAGTGCCCCCAGTAAGTGATAAATTTGTCCTAATAAAACTTCATACTTAATTAAAAAAATGCTTAGTAACATAACAGTAAAGTGTCACTATCACAAAATATCAACAAAAAAAGAGCACACTACTTGGAATGTCACTATCACAAAAGTAAAGAAAGTTCTCGCGCACTTAACGGTAATCGTCACTCACAAAGATAGAAGGATGCACTCATAGAATATCGTAACTATGATCGTAACACAATATCGTCAATCGTAATACTTTTTTTCCGTGTTATCAGTATACTAATGGTTTATTACATTTTTTGTCGCGTTCGCGATTCACTTTTGTTTATTTTCGGAACGCGACATTAGATCCTTCAAAGCGCACGCGAAGACTATTTTGATAGATATGATTGAATTTGAACTTTATGCAGCGGTAATAAATTACAAATTGACTCGTTGACGTTAGGAACACACCTAAATTGCTTAGACAACAGTGATGAGTGATTATAATTGAATATGAACTTTATTGAATAGCAATAAAATTCAAATTGACTCTACATATTATTTAGAAAACGTTGTCTATTTTTAGGGTTTTCCCGGAAATTATTCGATTTTTTCTCGGCTTTTAAACCTTCCCTAGACATCCACGAACATTTCAAGACTAAGATAAGATAAATCCGTTCAGCCGTTCTCGAGTTTTAGTGAGACTAACGAACAGCGATTCATTTTTATATATATAGATGCATACCAAAATTCAATGCTCTAGGTTCATTATTACGGCTTTTACAGATTTTGGGGGCGGAAAGGGGGGTGACAAAAATCTAAACCAAACTTGATTTGCGTAAGACCTACACGAATACTGTCACCAAATTTGATATCTCTAGGTCATTCACACACTTAAAACGTCCATATGCATTGGGCACAACAATTTTGATAAATAATTTAACGAATAACTTTTGTTCTACTTATCCGATTTTTACCAAAATTACAGGGTATATTAAAAGTGTCAAGCGCAGATGGCTTACCAAATTACACATCATTACACAAATAACTTTTGGAGTTATACGTAATTTACATAAAAAAAAACTTGACTTTTTCTAGATTAATGCTTATTGTGGGCGAAGGGGGCGTGGCATCCAACTTTTGAAATAAACTTGATCTGCGTAGGGTATGAAGGAACCTTTTTGCCAAATTTGGTCTTATAGTCTCTGAGATCCAGGTGTTCATACGGACAGACAGACGGACAGACGGACATGGCTATATCGTCTCGGCTGTTGACACTGATCAAGAATATATATACTTTATGGGGTCGGAGATGCCTCCTTCTGCCTGTTACATACATTTCGTGTTGGCACTAAGTCATAATACCCTTCTACCCTATGGGTAGCGGGTATAATCATCTGCAATTTGTTCACCCGCCACATGTTCTGATCAGCGATAAACATGATTGCCGACAACTTTTAACTCTGGCAAAGAAGACGACTGGCTAAGCACCTTGTTTCGAAGCTCTGCGTACTCAACGGATTCGAAATGCGACGACTCCAAATCTATCACTCTATCTACACTGAGAGATGATAAGTCTTCAGTGTGTATACGGGACAGAGCATCAGGGACTATGTTCTGGCTTCCTTTGCGATGCACTATGCTGAAGGTAAACGCCTGTAACTTAAGAGCCCATCTGGCTAAACGGGAACTTAAATCACGTTGGCCCATAAGCCACTTTAAGGACGCATGATCGGTGTAAATAACAAATTTATGTCCTTCTACGTAGGCACGAAACTTCTTTACACAGATTACTGCAGCTAAACACTCTTTTTCGGTGACTGAATAATTTCGTTGACATTTATTAAGCTTTCGAGACATAAATGCTATTGGTACATCATGTCCATCGCTATCGCTTTGCATAAGAACGCCTCCAACACCTGTAAAGCTAGCATCGCAATGAATAGCAAAAGGCTTGGAAAAGTCTGGACTATGAAGTACTGGAGCCTTACACATCGCATCTTTCAGAGCATTAAATGCCTTTTGAGCTTCTTCTGACCACACGAACCATTGCTTTTTCTTGAGCGTGTCAGATATTGGGGCAGCGATTCCAGCATAGTTTTTTATAAACTTGTGGTACCAGCCTGTGGTACCTAAGAAGCGTCTGACTTGTCTGACTGATCTTGGTATTGGAAAGTCTTTAATCGCTGCTACTTTCTCGGGATCAGTTTGGATTGTACCATGGCCTATGACATGTCCTAGATACTTCACTTCTTGCAAACAAAAACTGCTTTTCTCCACATTAATTGTGAGCCCTGCTAACGTTAATCGGTTAGCCAGCTCTTTCAGAACGGGCAGATGCTTCTTAAACGTTTCGGAAATAACTAACAAATCGTCTAAATAGATAAATATTTCATTGCGTAAGGTTGGTGGAATAACTTTATCCATTAATTTTGACATGGTTTGTGGTGCATTAGTTAGTCCAAATGGCATGGGATAAGCGTTTTTTACTGTGACCTCGTTGACTTTTCTACTGTCTAAACACAGATGAACTTTTCCAGGCTTTTGCACCAACACTACTGGTGAGGACCATGGGAGGTCAGATTCTTTAATTACACCTAACGCAAGCATTCGATCCAATTCTTTGTACATAAGTTTCTCCACAGCTGGAGACACCGAGTAATGACGTTGTTTTATGGGTTTACATTCAACTCATCATCATCATTCATCTCAATGTCGTGCGTCATCCAGTGTGTCTTCCCTAAACCCTTTTTGGCAAAAGAGGGAAACTGTTGCACTACAGCTAATAGATCTTTTTGTTGATCTATTGCTAACGGAATTCGAAGCGGGTCATTTTATTTTTTATTTTTATTTATTTAAAGTCGACTATGAACAGTCGACATTGAAGAAATTAATATAATTATGACTAAAAGAGTAACATTATGATTAAAAATATTTGTACAGTTTAAAATAGGAAAAAAAATAATTCAATTAAAATTAAAATTTGAAATCTCTGGGGGTGTTTAAGCAATATTAATCTAACCCAGCATTCGCTGCATGGATTGGGGAAAACCCAGAAAAAACCCAATCAGGTCAGATGGTAGGTTAGTTAGCTAGTATTACATTTTTGTTTTAATTTCCAACACCATGTTAGTTATTAATTATTGTTAGTTAAGAATGATAGAATACAATTTTTAATATTTATAAGAGATGCATCGGCGTTGAAAACACAGTAGAGTCTGTTGTAGTCAGCACAGAGAACTCGAAAAGGTTCATGCTTAGAATAGTTAGTTGTACATAGGTTAAGGGATAAAGGTGTGAAGTTACGTGTATGTCTAACTGGGACAGAAAGGTTTATATGCCTAAGCAGGTAGGGAGAATCAATTTCACCCTTTAGTAGTTTGACTATAAACATAACCCCAAGCATGCTACGACGATTAGTTAATGAGGGAAGATTAAGTAAAAGAAGTCTACTATAATAAGAGGGTAAGTCAATACCTGAAACCCAGTTAAAGCCTCTCAACGCAAAAAGTAGAAATTTCTTTTGTACAGACTCGATAAGATTTTTATGATTTGAGTATTGTGGTGACCAAATACAAGAACCGTATTCCAGAATGAGACGGACAAGCGAAACAAAAAGAAGCTTTGTCGTATAAGGGTCATCAAATTCCTTTGCCCATCGCTTGATGAACCCAAGAACTTGAGTCGCTTTGTTGACAGTAATTGAAATGTGTTTGTCAAACTTTAGCCTATGATCTAGAAGAACTCCTAAATCATTCACATCGTCTACTCTAATCAGAGGTACCATATTAAGAGTATAATTACAGATGTTAGCAGAGTTTCTGTAAAACGACATAACCTTACATTTCGAACAATTTAGTAGTAGATAATTACTTTTACACCAGGAATAAAAACGATCAAGATCAGCTTGCAATAGAGAGTTAGAAGCTATATTATTATAAGTTAGGCAAATCTTGACATCATCAGCATACATTAAGATATTAGAATTTAAAATAACATTGGGAAGATCGTTAATGAAAAGGTTAAAAAGAAGAGGACCGAGATGACTACCCTGAGGAACACCTGAGGTTACAAAGACAGGCTTAGAAGTTGCGGATTTAAATATTACTGTTTGAGTTCTATTATTAAGATAGTCAGATACCCATAACAGGAAATTGTATGGAAATCCAATCAAGTTTAATTTTTTAACTAAAAGGAAATGGTTAACAGAGTCAAAAGCTTTACTAAAGTCAGTATAAATAACATCAGTCTGCAACTTATTCTGAAAACCTTTGATCACTAGAGAAGAAAACTCTAATAGATTGGTAGTCGTAGATCTCTGTTTAACAAAACCATGCTGGAAGGGAGAGACAATAGATCTACAAAAATGACTAAGTTGAGATGTAATAATTTTCTCAAAAAGTTTCGGTATAGCGGACAATTTGGAAATACCTCTATAATTATTAACGTTATGTTTCGAACCATTTTTATGCAAGGGGATTATGAATGAATCCTTCCATATAGCCGGGAAAGAGGCAGACTCAACAGACATAATAAATAATTTATGTAAAAGTAAATGCAATGATTCCGCACAATACCTAAGGACACAGCCTGGAATACCATCTGGACCGGGTGAAAATACAGGTTTTATTTGATTGAGTTCGCTTAAAACGGAGCATTCAGTGATCACCGGCTCAGGAATAAAGTTAGACTTTTGCAAGTTATAGGGATAAGATATATGGGGTGAATAGCTGTCAATTGAGTAAGTAGATTGAAAGAAGTCTGCAAACAGATCGGCAGCGGCATGATCACTGCATGCAGTCTTATTTTGAAATGAAATTGAGGAAGGTAGTGAAGAACATTTTCGTTTAGAGTTAACAAAACTATAGAACTGTCTAGGATTCTGAGCAAACTGTAACCGACACCGACGCATATAAATATTGTAAAGTTGGGTGTTAAGTGAAACGAAATTCGATTTAGCAATAGCATATCGCGCGAAATCAGAAGAATTTCCCGTGCGTTGATATTTTTTGAAATATCGTGACTTTAAGTTTTTTAATCCACTTAATTCCCGAGAAAACCAAAGTGACCTATTAGACTTCAATGGATATCTACGAGGAACACACTGGGCAAAAAAAATTTTGTAAAGTATTATAAAAAATAGTCAAAGCACATTCTAAATTTATGGAATCATAAAAAAGAGACCAATCATAATTTAAGATGAGATCATTTAATTTATAAAAATTTGCATTTTTAAAACACAGTGGTATATTTACTGGCTTAGGTATGTCAATGTGCTCAGAAACCGGTAGTTCAATTGACAACTCTAAAGTTGGATGATAAGAATCTTCAGGAACTACAAGAGGGTCAATTCTACGTACGGAGGCATAGACAGGATCTGATACAAATACTAAGTCAAGAAGACGGTTATTGCAGTTAAAAATATGGTTAATTTGTGATAGAGAAAGATCAAGAAGGCCATTTAGAAATTCATGCGGAAAAGAAGGAACTAGAGTATTATTTTCAGCAGACCAAGATATATTTGGTAAATTAAAATCACCAAGCACAAACAAAGATTCGCTATCTAATAGTTTGGAGGATATAGACTTTAAAATAGATAAGTGTTGAAAATAAACAGAAATATCAGATTGAGGTGGGATGTACGAACAAGTGATATAGACTGAAGTTTGACCAAACGTTGTCTTAATGGCGACAAATTCAATGCCGGACTCCGAGCAGATTAATTCCGATTTAAGATCAGAATCAACAGCAATAAGAACACCACCACCAATTCTAGCCAAACGGTCACATCTGTAAGACGTAAATTTATTACTAAAGAGAGCTAAGTTCGAAATTTCTGGCTTTAACCAAGTTTCAGTAAACACTAAGATACTATGTTCAAAGCAGAAACTATCTAGATAGACTTTAGATAGTTTTGATTTAATGCTGAGGTAAGCTGAACAGGATAAGTATTTAGTTTTTTGAAGCATTAGTGTTAGTTTTATTAACAGTAGGAGCTTGAGCTAAGGTGATATTAGGTTGAAAATGTACTGGGATGATGTTACGTTTCTTCGGCCTGAACTCATGTACCACCATATGAGGTGGCCAGAAACTCGGGTCGCACAATAACGAAAATGAGTCGGAAGGAACAGTTAATTTAAATGATGCAATTTCCCGAGGAGTTGAGAAATTGAATTTTTGTATGGTTACCGACGCCGTGGATTTTGTGGCGATATAAGCGGAGATGGACTCGCACGAAGTATCAGCATATAATCGAGAAATGAATATCTGCTTTCTCGGAGCCACAACAGAAAATAAGGGGGTGTTAGTATTAACAATAATATTGGGAGCAGTAGGTGGTGAGGCAATAATCGGACAATAAGGAATAGAGGATCCGTCCGAGGCCTCAATACACACATTTGGAATCGGGGGTACTAAAGAAATTTTGGCTCGTTCCTCTGATGAACGATTGCCACCACTAATTAAAGTACTTTTTTCAGAATGAATGGAGGGGGATGGCTCTACAGGAATGCAAGGAGATGAAGGCAGCGGTGAAAATACTAGAAGTGGAGGACCATCAGGTTTGGGAACAGATTGCGGGTCCGAGCAGGGCTTTGTAGGCGTCTTAAATTCATATTGACCAAGCAATTCCATACTAGTATCAAATTCACTTGAAAGAGACTTGGTCATTGAGCGAAGTTTAGCAAATTGGTTTTTCACGTAGTTATACATACGAGAAAAATCCAATTGCTTATCAATGCATACCGGACACGACCACTTAATTCCACCGCTGCCCTTTTTCACAGCAGCGTTGATCTTATCATGATCGCGCCCGGTAATGCCTGCACATTTTATATGCATCAAACTATCACACAGCCAACAAGAAACAAACTTTGGCTGGTCTCCATCACGAGACGGCCCATAGGTACAATTTAATTTGCAGCACTGCATAATTATGTAAATATATATGTATAATAGAAAATGAAAATAGATTAAATTAAAATAATAATTAAAATGTTTGCAAAAATTTATGTATGGATTCCGATTGGGTGCTGTAAGTGAAAAGTCACTACCAGTCGGTCATCAAAATGCATTGCCGCAATACCATTGGTTTGAAACTGATGCATCAGAAACATTGGTAGCAAATCAAATGTTCTCCAAAAAGCTATGCCTAAAAACAAATCCTGTGCTAAAGATGGTACAATGTATAAGTTCAGATCATGTATAATGCCACGAAATTCTACGGGAGTAGATACTTTCCCAATGATCGCCTGCTGGGTTCCATCAGCTGTGTGTACAGACAATTTAAGTGGTCTATACATCGCCTTAGTGGCTACAGTTTCTTGTCAAGGCTGCCACCTACACAGCTAATGCTGGCACCAGTGTCCATTAATCCTGCAACAGATTTGTTGAATACTTGGGCTTGGGCATATGGTCGCAGATCACCAGTTTTATTTACTGCCGTTGCCAGAATAGCTCGTTTATCAGCTTTATTTAACTTACAAAACTGCGGCGAACGCTTCTTTTTATGGGGTACTAAACTTCTATTAATTGTTGGTATTGGTAGTTTTGACGAGTCAAGTAACGCCGGAGTGTCTAAACATTTAGTTACTCCGTATTGGTAGCCCTCGAAATCAGTTTGCGTGCACTGGCTAATGGTGCACGCACTCGTTCGTTTTTTAATGCAGTGTTGCACTTTACGCAGCTTGGTCGATATGTGTCTCGCTTGCCACAGCCATAACAAAAAACTTTTCGCTCCGACACGCAATCTTGATATCGATGGCCGATCTTGACACAATTCCAACAGGAAAGTGCCAGGGCGTCGATATCGCCATTTATCGGCTCCACTTCATCAATATTTCCGCTTAAATTAGTTTGCACATTGACTTCATGAACTTGGTGTCGAACGAAAGGTCTGGGCTGAGGTAGTAGCGGCTTCGCATTATTGGCCATGAACCGTTCTCGAGTGCGTACTACATTTCGCAATTGGTCCATGTTTAATATGCGCACATACAAAATCTCTAATTGAATTTGAGGTAATAAATTGGTGCGTACCACCTCCAACATTGACAACTCATCTATTGGATGCAACAATCTGTCTGACAGCGCAAGCATTGCATCATAGAATTGATCAAAATTTTCCTGAGGCTTCTGCTTCCTTTGGGACATAGCTGCTCGGATTTCCAAGTCAGTCCTACCATCGTCAAACTGAGACCTCAATGCAATGCACAATTCTGGCCAACGAACTACCGAAATCTCCAGAAGAATTCGCTGCCACTGCCTTCAAACAAGTTGCTGGCATAACGTGCAAGCAAATCAAAGTCGCCGTCCAGCGTCTGTCTAGTCAACGCTTCGACTCTATATATAAAATCGTCAATTGACGTAGACGCATGCCCGGAAAACCGCAGCTTCCAATTTGAAATAATTTGGCTAATCCTATCAGGTCGAAGTCCTTGACTTTGCTGCGAACCATAAGGTGAACCCCTATTAGCTGCAGGTGCTCCGCCGTTCAACGGATTTCGCCGATGTTCTATTCCAAATAGCTGCTCAAAACTTTGATTCTGCGGACCCATTGGAGGAGGTATTGCATAACGCGGCTCTGCGCCAGTATTAACTGGCGAAGATTGAGCTGCGCTCGTATTGGCCGGGGAGGATTGAGCAGATATACGTTGAAATCCACTTTCAATCGCTTCTGTCAATCGCTCGGTCTGTTGTGCTAATGCGGTGGCTATAGCCGATACTAACACCTGCTGGAAATTTGTTGTTAAGTCTTGGCTCCCAACTGGCTGAATTATTGGCTCTTCTCACCTTTGGGGACCACCTGGATAATTTCTCGCTATTCCAGAGGCTTGTTGCGTTTCCAGCTGGCCCTGTAGAGATTGCGCTGGGGGCTGCCCTGTGGCGGGTTGCAAACCAGGCATGTTGCCTTGGATACCAACAGCTTTCGCGATTGGCACAGTACTTGCCGCCCTCGACTGCGATCGGGTTGTCATGCCAGAGGCAGGCCTCCTGACTGCCTCAGCTTCTGACGCTGCCAGTTCTTCGGCTAAATGCAGCACTGAACGGCTCAGCACTGTACGGCAAATGGGACAAAGATTTTTGTTCGTGGTGTTGGCGTTAAAGCACGCGTGGTGAAAATAATGGTTACACCGCGTCGCTAATAATTGCGCAGGATACTCCACTTCTTGTGTGCAAACGCAACAAATAGTTTCGGTTATTGACCTCTGATAAGGATTATTAGGACTTCCCTGTACTGCCATTGTTTTCTTTTTCAAAGATATCTAAGTAACTAATCTAGGGCCTATCTAGGAACAAAATATGAATATTAACTAAATAATTAAATACTTCAATTTATAGATAGATAAATAAATAAATCAATAAATTAATAAAGTAATAAATAGATAAATAGATAAGTAAATAAATAAATCAATAAATAGATAAATAATTAACTAAATGGCTAATTAAATAAGTCAGCGCGCTGCAGCGTTTCAATAAATACACGGGTAAACAAATAAGCACAAAATCAAAAACCAAGAAAGATACAATTCATAAACAAAATTTTTGAAACCTCACAGAAAGTAAGTTAGCCAACTGACTCTTCTCTCAAACCTATTAGAAAACTTCAGACAAGAAAAAAAAAACAAACACATAAATGTTACCAGGAACAGATAGTCATACATACATGTAGCGCGTGCTAGTAGCGCTTGGCCACGGACCACGATTCAGCAACAATGTGACCACTGTCCCATTTATTGAATGTTGTCAAGCAGTTTAACCCACACCCATTCAAACAATTGATCTGACCTGTAGGCTGTAACGATCTGCTTAGGCTAACAAACAAAACGAAGTAAGAACAAGAAATGAAAGGGAAAATAGGAAATTAGGGAATTCAAATACATATATATCAAGTTTAGCGGCAAGTCATAGTTTTATAAGCCCATTAACTTGTTTCAGACCACTATACCTGTACATACATACCTATACATATATTTTTAATGTTCTCAGGCCAAATAATAAAATTTGGCACCCATACTATTGAATGTTGTCAAGCAGTTTAACCCACACCCAGTCAAACAATTGATCTGACCTGTAGGCTGTAATTAACTGCTTAAGCTAACAAAGAATGAAAATGGTCAGAACAATTATATGTAATATTCTGACATTAGACGGACAGTT
This sequence comes from Drosophila ustulata, assembly GCA_035047365.1. Classification (NCBI taxonomy): domain Eukaryota; kingdom Metazoa; phylum Arthropoda; class Insecta; order Diptera; family Drosophilidae; genus Drosophila; species Drosophila ustulata. The sequence continues at coordinate 65,082 of JAWNPT010000101.1, forward strand.
ACCAGACCGTAATAAATCGCGCATGTGTCAACACTGAACTATGCCACGACAATTAACGAGTTTAGCTTTTAACTGTTTAATTTATTTATTGCACAAATTATGGAAAAAATAAAGGATATAGGATCTGGAATTTGGGATAACAGTCACAAGGTGTTCTTGACTTTTGAGAATTTTTCTTTCTTACAAGTTTGGCGTTCCCTTACAAAAGCTCATTGCTATAGAAAAAGCTTGAGCTTTTATGCTACAAGAACAATTAGACGCTCAAGTGGTTCAACAACATAACAAGGCAACTACAGAATGAATGAATAAATACATATAACTTAATTAATTAACAAATATTAGTATGCCAATGCCGTCTGGGTGGTGTTTAGGTCTGTTTGCGGCGGTGAGACACTGCAGAAACAAATGTTCTGTCCTTCTACTCCACCTCGTCAAATACACCTAGTGCACTTCTGGCCACTGTATATACCAGTATTTTTGGTTTAGTTTCTTTAATTGCCTTTTATATGGAGGCAGGAAACGGCAGAAGGCCCAACATTACAGCACACAATTAAACAACGATTTATAATAACAACTAGCTGACACATTAAACAAGATGATGCACACAGAACACGATCGCTTCCATCAATTTCGACCTGCTTATTAAGTTCCAGTTGTTCGCTAGATTTGGCCGCTCAGGCTCAGTGGATGCGGGTGGCGACAATCCCCAAGGGCTGATCCTCCTGTAAATTGGTTGCGCGATGCGCATTTGTGAAGTAAACGCCCTCGCTGAATTTTGGAGTGCGCCTCATAGCAATTTTCAATTGCAGACAGCTGACGATCTCAAAAGCTCTTAGGCAGCTTTTATGCTGGTATTAATTACCATACCAGAGTTTATTTGATAGGTATAACCTAAGTGCCGTTCTGCGGTTGAAATTTCAGAACCAACATAAAGACAAAAACTACATTAGTATCTTAAGCCTGTATTACAACAAGATGAAGGGTATATTAACAGTTGGTAAAACGGCACAAACTGTAGTTTTTTAGTTATCTTCTGGACTGGTTTTTATTTTATTTTATTTTCTGCACTGTCACTTAAGTTAGATATTTAAATTTGGTTCTTTAACCTTACACTTGAGCTGTTTGGCCGAGGCGGAGAAAAAAAATCTTCTTCTGTCCTCAGAGGACAATTCGCTTAAAATTCTTTGGTATTCGCTATAATCCGCCAAACCAAATTGAGTTCAAAAATCGTTTGCCTGTAGGTGTTATTTTTCCTCATCCATAGGTGGCGCAAAAAAATCTACACATGTACGACTACATTTAATATATAAATAGGCACGAGAACTAAATGCTAATAACTTACAACAAACTACAAAAAAATATCATTTCTAATAAACAAAAACACAATTAGAATAAATAAATAAACTTAAATATACGCTGTAGTGCCGTCTAAATCACGTCAGGCCTACCAAACAAACGGTTGCCTACTTTCAGGCACCAAAAAAAACTTTTGGTCCAAGCGACTACTACAACATACTCTGGATATGTCGGCGTAACCCTGGCACTGAATACCCTATCAAGTAGCTCATGTACAACACTGCTCCATAGCAGCGGAGACATGACTTCAGCCTTTGGGCAGCCTCTTGTTGTGAGTGCACTTAGTGAGGTGATGTTTACATCCACCTCAGTTATTCTAGTGTGGAGCAACTGTTCTACCCAGCTGATTAGGCCCAGCTTAATTCCTCTGCTTGATATGACTCATTCGACGACACCATGTGAAGTGCAACCTCTTTAGACTTGATAAAGCGCTCTAGATTGCGTGTCACCCTTCCTCTAAATTTATAAAATGTAGATGGATATGGCGAACGCCATCCATACATGGTGCTTTATTAGGAAGAAAGAAAGCCCACCTTATCATATGTTCCTTAATGTTGATGGCCAGATTCCAGGGCACGGCAACTGACTCACTAACAATCTCACGCTATTAGTCATACGCATTAATAATGTTTAACAGTGGAAAATGAGTCTGTAGGTCTATGTTATCGCAGATAGCATACTAAGATACAGTGAAAACCAAAGGCCATGGATGCGGGTCGTATATCGCCCTGAATACAGCGGCACTAATGAAATAAGCCCCGAAATAAGCAGCGTGTGGTAATATAATAAATTATGATTAATTATTTGTGAATGGATTGAGTATAGGGTATGTGTTGGTGCGCATACAAATAACACAACATAAAATAAGTAATAAGGCTATAGTCGAGAGCACTCGACCGTGGGATACCCGCTCCTATAATATTTACAAATAAAATAGATCCGATCTTAGCCCTGTAAAGTTGTTTCTGGATTAACTTCCTTGTTTTTTATCGAATCACAACTAAATTGACTCAAATCAATAAGTCCAAAGTTATAATTATGTGTACCTATACTCAATTCTTTAGCTGTATTATTACGACTTGTATATTTTTTGTTCGATTTGAGGGGGCGAAAAGGGTCGTGGACAAAAAAAAAAAAACTTGATCTGCGTAAGACATACACGAATACTGTCACCAAATTGATATGGTCTTATAGTCTCGGCGATCTAGGTGTCCATACAGACAACCGGACATGACATTATCGTCTATTATTACTCTGCGCCACCAGACGACTGTGTGTAAAGCGTACTTATTGTTTGAGTTGTTCTTTAGTAATTGCAGGATTTGCAGCATAATTTGGTTGTTTTTTTTGTTTAATATTAACTTTTTTTATTACCGGACATTATCGTCTTGTCTGTTGACACTGATCACGAATATATATACTTTATGGGGTCGTAGATGGCTCCTTCTACCTGTTCCATACATTTTCTGTTGGCAATAAGTTATAATACCCCTCTACCCTATAGGTAGCGGGTATATAAATAGTCTGGAGCGTCACACGAACCGCTGTTGTCTGCTTAGCTGTAAGTTTTTTCACACATGCAGGCGTAGGAAAGGCGCAATTGAAATTGTATCTTTTATTTCTTATAAATTCCATGTTTTTAACGAGATTTCACAAAAATATTGAGGAAACGTCCATGTTGGTTTATTTCATAATTGTACCAAAAATCACAACTTCAGCTATATGGCAATTATTTTACAGTTTGTTTTTTAGAAGCTGTAGTGGGCGTGATAAAATTCTAAAACAATCTTAATCTTCGTGAAAGTATAAATAGTGTTTTAAAAAAAATTCATAGCTTTGCTCTTATAGTCTCTGGAATTTTGATGTTCATACAGGCAGACGTACATGGCTATATCGTCTCGACTATTGACATTGATAAAGAATATATATACTATATGAGGTCGGAGATGCCTGTTACACACATTTTCTGTTGGCTCTAAGTTATAATACCCTTTTACCCTATGGCTAGTGGGTATAAAAAAACATTCATCTGTCGCAAAATTAAAAAGCAATCCGGATCCTATCTTGGATCGCATCCGATTTAAAGACACACTAACCCCTGCACCACACACTTGGATAAAATCAATTCCAAAAACAAAATTATCTCCCCGAGTTATTTTCATGTAAAATTAAAAAAATATAATTTTTGGTTACACAACATGGTTAGGTTAGGTTAGGTTGAGCAGACGGCTCGACCGGAGTCGAGAGCACCCGGAGACCATATGGTCCATTGTGATGTCTGATCTGTGTGAACTGTAGAAATAGAGGGGATTGGGAGGGATTGTTGGGATATTGGAGGAAAACTCTGATTGTATTATTACGTCTACGTGCTACTGGCCAGTTCTGTTGGGCTGCGGTAGCCTCTGGAACCAATCGGTAGAGTCAAGGAAAAGCGCCATGTTCTCCAGCCGAGTATTCCCAAGACTGCCCAGTTCAGCGAAGAAAGGCTTGCCAAGAAATTGGGTCCTCCTTCTAAGAAGTGCAGAGCAGTCGCAGAGAAGATGCTGGATACTCTCGGGTTCGTCTTCGTCCCCGCAGCTGCGACAGAAGTCCTGTTGGAGTTCACCGTACCGTTGAGCCATACGGCCGATGTAACAGTGTCCCGTTAAGACTCCTGTCAGTAACCTTATCTTTTTCTTTGTGAAGTTTAAGAGCTCGGTTGTTCGCTTAGGGTTGTATCTTGGCCATAGTGCTTTTGACACCTCGCAGCCCGATGATGCTGCCCAGTGTCTCTCAGCCACCGTGCTCATGGAACAATTAAGTTCCGATAGCACGTGCTGAATAGGTCTCTTTATATCGTTCGCCGCGAGAGTTTCTGATGACGCTGACCCCAGCCGAGCACACTCATCAGCCGCCTCGTTACCTGGTACTCCCATGTGCCCAGCAACCCAGACAAGTCTGATAGAGTGTGGTTGGCATAGGTTCAGTGACATCACTGTGTCTCGGGTTAGTTTACTCTTAATGGTGTTCGATTCGAGTGCTTTTATCGCTGATTGGCTTTCGACGTAGATGGATACGTCCCTCGGGCTTCCGCCCAGTGTACGTATCAACTTGGTCGCTTGCCAAACAGCGTAGATCTCCGCTTGGAACACACTTCACCAGTCAGGAAGACGAAAGGAAAGCTTGGTTGCAAGGTCTTCGGAGAAGACCCCCGATCCAGTGCCTTCTGTCGTCTTTGATCCTTCTGTGTAGATTGACAACTCATTCTGCCTCAAAGGAGATTGTTGTGGCCAATCGGATCTGTCAGGGAATTCAGCTGTAAACCTGTCATCCCACTTATGTTCTGGTACCCAGTAGTCGTTCTTAGCCACAGTCAATTGTACTGTATGTAGAATGGAGTTGTGACCTGCACCAGGCTTAAGGAGGCACTGGGCGAGAAGCCTGACCGCACTCCTAGCTGCCGAGTGCTTGAGGAAGACTCCGATAGGTTTCAGATTTAACATTACATTCAGAACGAATACATCCTGTTATTCCCAAGCATGCTAGTCTCTGAACTTTGCGGAGATTGTTTAGATAGGAGTCGGTGTGTCCCGCCTCCCACCATACAAGAGCCCCATACGTCAGTATAGGTCTGACAATTGCAGTTTAGAACCAGTGAAGGATGTATCCCCATCCCTTACCAAAAGTCTTTTTGCACACAAAGAAAGCTTGTAACGCTTTCTTCATCCTTTCCTCCGAGTTTCTCCTCCAGGAGAGTTTACAGTCCAGGATTACACCAAGGTATTTTGCCTCCTTTGATAACTTGAGCTCTGTTCCTCCCAGTGTCGGAAGCTTGAAGCTCGGTATCTTATATCTTCGAGTGAACAGAACTTGTTCGGTCTTTTGTGGGTTGGCCGCCAGACCGGTGTGTTCCGCCCATTGCAGAGTTTCGCTCAATGCGGCATTCAGTAGCTCACTGACTGTTGGCAGGAATCTGCCAGTTACCCTTAGAACCAGATACTTCAGTTTGAGAAGGTCATTTAGGACAATGTTCCATAACAAGGGGGAAATCACACCCCCTTGCGGGGTGCCCCTGATTGCCCTTCTCCTGATAGTCGAAATGAAAAGTTGGGCGTTTATCATTCTTTGGCGAAGCATGTTGCTAAGCCATCGAGTGATTGTCGGGTTTGAGCCTATGTTGACAAGTGCTGCCGCTATAGACTCGATCCTGACATTGTTAAAGGCACCCTCTATGTCGAGAAATGCCGCTGACGTAAACTCCTTCCTTTGCAGTGTGCCTTCAATTGTGCTAACCACCTCGTGCAGAGCCGTCTCGACTGATCTACCTTTGAGGTAGGTTTGTTGGGACATGCTAAAAGTGTGAGGTGTTAACTTACTTCCGAGATGAAGGTCCAGAAGTCTCTCTAGTGTTTTCAATAAAAACGATGAGAGACTTATGGGCCTGTAATCTTTTGCTGAGCAGTGGTTTATCTTTCCTGCTTTGGGAATGAATGCCACCCTCACTTCTCTCCAGGTTTTTGGAATGTATCCCGTAAGGAGACATCCCCTGAAGATTTCTAATAGCCATTGCGACAGATGTACGCATACCATCTGTAACATGACCGGTCTAATGTCATTCGGTCCTGTTGATTTGTAGGGGTGGAACGACTTGATAGCCCAGATTATCTTTTCAGTGTTGACAATTTCGTCGATTGGGACTTGGCTCTCATGAGGCGCGTTTCCCTCCGCCGCTGATGTGCGAGGTGGATCCCATTCTCGTCTTCAGCTTGTAAGCAGCCTGGAAAGTGTGCGTTCATGAGGAGTTGTAGAGACTCCTGACTGTTTTTAGTGAATGTGCCATCCAGGTTGCAAAGCAGCCCCGGTGTGGCTGGATCTTTCGCCAGCAACCTTCGAAGTCTGGTCGCTTCAGTGGTGTTGGTTAGTGCCTCGCAAAATATAGACCATGAGTCTCTTTTTGCCCTTCTGATTTCCTTCTTGAAGGTCTTGAATGGTAGGCATTCCAGTCCACCTGGCAGTTTCCGTCTTTAGCTCTATTGTAAAGACTTCTCGTTTCCTTCCGTATCTGGCCGAGTTCCGGAGTCCACCACTTGTTGCGGTTTGACTTCGGTGGACGGCTGATTGGACAGGATTTGATGAAGGCCTTACATAGAGTATCTGTGACATTTTGGGTCGGTTCCTCCAACTTGTCTGGGTTGTCTAGCCTTCCCACTGGGTGGTTGGGAATAGATTCCATAACAAGCTTTGAGTATTTGAGCCAGTTTGCCTTTCGTTGGTTCCTGAAGGGCGCCTTTGCCTCTCTGGACCATCCAACTTCGAACACTATCCTGTAATGATCCGAAAAGGAGCCAGTCTTCTACGGATAGGCAGTCGCTGTTAGTCGCTAGAGTTAAATCTATAACCTCAGCTCGGTTCTTATTGTGGAAGGTGGGGTGGCTACCCCGATTAAGATTGGTGAGCATCACGAATTCAAGCAGCGACTCCCCTCTCTCGTTGGTGTCTTTGCTTCCCCAAAAGGTATTGTGGGCATTAGCATCACAACTAAGGATAAGATCTGTGCCCTCTTTCTGCGCATGCTGAATGAGGGCTCGGATACTTTCCGACGGTGGATCCTTTTCTTCGTACGGAAGGTATGCTGAGGCTAGGTATAGATTGGGTCCGTTCCTACGCTCGCATAGCGCTACCGTCAAGTCCCTGTTGCTGTAACTGGAAGAGAAGAGCACATTAAGTCTGGTTCTTACCACGATACAGGTTCTTGACTTACCCACAGTTTTCGGGACAAGGAGATGGTATCCGCGAGCTCCCAAACCACAAACCCTTTCATCTACGATCCAGGGTTCTTGGATGAGAGCCACATCCACCCTCTCCTTGTCCATCCACCGTAGTAGGTCTGTGGAAGGAACCCTCGAGTGGTGCAGATTAATCTGCACTACCCGAATTCTTTCCGGTCGACCTAGTATCTTCGCGCCCAGCGCCTCCAGGAACGATTCCCCGAACGCAACCCATTCCCATCTTCAGCCGGCCTTGCTTACTAAGGAGTTGGCTCTTGGACTCTGGACCAATGCTGATCCAGAGATCCTTGCCGTTTCCTTTGTCTCGGGCGAGACCTCTCTTAATCGTCCAGTCCGCTGTGTGACAGTCCGCATTCTGGCTGTTGATCAGTATAAGGGTGGTCTTTGAGAAATCGCAGGGATTCCTCGTTGGCACATGCCACCACTTTGACACCCTTGTACCAGTTGATGCCATCAAACTCTCCCACGAACGGATTCTGCGGTCGAGTGATGGCATCAGCAATCCCCTGGTCAATTAACCCTTCCAGGATAAGCCAGTTGTCGATAGAGAGCTTCCCTTCCGGGTTGCTTCTGTCAATTATGGCTACCTGTAGCTCCGGCTTCGTACTTAAGCTGGCCAGGATGTCCCCTGGACACACCCGCTCTCCGAAGCCTTCGCCGAGTCATCCGACCTCTGCCTCTTGCTGACAGGTGGGTTGGCATTTTTCGGTAGCTTGCTCACCGGTCTCTCCTTTCCAGGAGGTGTGGCTTTTGCAGGCTTACCTGGTGCACGCTTTTTTCCTTCTAAAGGTGACTTGGGTTTCGTTGGTTCCACCAACTTTGACGTGGAAGGTTTGACTTCCTCCGTCGGGTTGGCTACGGCTACTGCCTGAAACCCTTTGTCACCCTGCCACCGTGTACTCATACTCGGTTCAGCGGACTGAGTGTTGCCGGACACGCCAGCGAGCCTCAAGTACCGCCGCACGTTGTTTTCGTGCTTCTTGCGCAATTTCCTCTCACGCTCGTTCAACGACTCTGGGTTGCGGCCTTCCAGTCCCTTAAGGAACTTGAAAGATTTCTTGTACCCTGAGCGTTGTTTGCGCTTGAGGTTAGCGCCTTCCTTGTTGGATGGTTCCTGGACTACTGTTACTTCGTCTTACACAACATACTTCCCAAAAAATGGACGCTTCGCATTTATTTAAATTAGTCAATACAAATCAAAATAGAGTTGCGAGTAGAAATGCTTAAAACATAAAAGCATCGAGTATCGATTTCGCTTGGCAAAAACAAAAATGGGTCATTTGAATATATTTTCAAACAGTTATTAAAGATAGTTAGAGTAATTATTTTGAAAAATCGCTTCTAAGCGGACGCCTAGATGTGTATATCTATGTTGGGTGAAATCACAGCATCGTGGTTTTTACCGTTTGTGAGAAACTTTTAGTTTCAGACCTTTATTTAATTATTTTTAAGTTATGGGAATTCTCTCAATTATTTTCTACAGAGTTTCACAATTCTTAACGCAGTTGGGATTGTATTTGAAGTACGGCAAGAAACTTTTATAGTCTCTAAGATCTATGTAGGTGTTCATTCGAACGCGCAGATAGATAGACTGACGGACATGGCTATATCTTTGGATGTAGACCATGATCAAAAATATGCATACATATGTGTATTCTATGTGGGATCGGAAATTCCGCTCTCCGCCTGTTACATATATTTTATGTTGGCACAATGTTCTAGCCTCTGGGTATGGGGTATAAAAAGGTACTTGCGGTATTTATTATGCTGTGGAAAAATATATTATGTATATAGCTGGTAAGCAGAAATGTTTTTGTGATGTATTTTTGCTGCACTTTGAATAATAAATACAAATATGAACTGAATGTATGGTCGCTGTTTTTCTTGGCTCAGTGTCCAATGTAGCTGGAAGCCAACGGCATTGTATGTAAGAATGTATGTATGCTACTGTAGGAGTATACTTACATGTGACAGAAAATCACAAAAGAGGGGTTCGGCACTTTGAACTTATTTCCATACGTATGTCTGTGTATATGTGTATAAAGATGTAAATTTGGGAACAATTGTATGGCGATATTTAATCATTTATTTACAGGATAAAATTATAATTGTAAAATTGAATTAAAGAAGTATAAATTATTTATTACATTTTTAAAAATAATTGAAAAAAAATAAAATGCTAATTTAACCCATCATTCACTGCATTGATTGGGGAAAACTCCAAGTTATATGGTAGGTTAGTTAATTAGTTTTTATATTTTCTAGTGGAAAAGGTGTAAAGTTACTTGTATGTCTGGGTCTGAAAATATAATATTCCAAAGTAGGTTGACAAATGAATATCAGTTTTGTCTTATGTGACTATGAACATAATTTCAACACACACTGCATGCTTCCGCTCTAACCACTGCGCCACCAGACGACTGTGTGTGAAGCGTACTTATTGTTTGAGTTTTTCTTTAGCAATGCACAGTGGTTCCGCTTGTATGGAAGCGCGGCCAAAAATGCTTTTAATGGCATTAGAGGGCTGAAAGTTTTACCGAGCTTCGTAATTTGTGTTTGTAGTTGAAAAAATCCGCCAACCAATGAACCCCAAACAATAAAATTTAACAAATAATTAAACAATAACAATTTATGAGCCATTTAAGTACTAAACTAAATTTACAATGGTTGTAACTTCAAAATTATACAAAAAATTTAAGATGTATCCTCAAGCAAGATATTAACTGAGGGAAATCATTTTAAATTGTCCTTTTTTTCAATATTTCGCTGCCCAGTAATATATGGGTCGGACCGTAAAAGTAAATAATTCAATATGTCGGTATTTGTAATTATTCGTGACATTTTGCGGGTATGATTCAGTCTGCATTTCTTTATTTCTTTGTTGTTCGCCTCTGCAGCTTCCCCCGAGAGCTCTCCAATTGAAACAATTGCGTGCTCTATAATAGCAGATCCGTGAATAAGCACCTTGTGAACCGTCGCAGGCAAATAGTACCAGGGATACTCCTTGATTAACCCTTTGGCAGTATCGAGGGCATATTCATTAAATTTGTGTACGTTGATTTTGTGTCCCGATGCCAAAGCTTGCAGTAAGGTGGAACAACGATGAATCAAATTTTCATTAAGGCCTGTAATTTCTGCAGACAACCGAGGATTCGAAAAAAATTTTCTCGCTACATTGCCATCGTTGGATGTTCCTTTGCCACTATCTCTAGGCTGGTCCACTATTAAGCCCATTTTATTTCGAAAATCCCGTTGAACTTCTCTCTTTCTTTCTAAAACTTTTTGTTTTTGTTGGGGCCCTCTGGCCTGCCACATTTTTATGACTGACTTATAAGAAAGGTGAAGAATGTATTCAAAGAATCTTATTTTTGCATGCAGTGGAGATAAGCCAAACTGGAAATATTTTGTTGATACCTTTTTGTCCAAACATTCATTCAAATTGTTCATCTCCGTTGGCTATGCTTCGCAAATATAACATTTAGTGGAGTGCGATTCACTTAACGCGTTACAAACTTTTCCATCTACCATAGTTAAGTGTAAGCTATGCTCAACCAATATTTTTCTCTTTTGGACACATAGTTCTGTAGGTATTAGAAAATTTATTTTCTCCTTAAAGTATTTATCCTCTGATTTTGATACTTCGGTCGTCTCTTTTTTAAACTGGAATCGAATTGGTCTGCAATAACGAGTTGACGAAGGCCGAGGGTTTTTCCAAATTACTTTTTGATCAGTTTTTGAAATAATTTGAATAGGCACGTAAGATGTAACGAATAAACTTTTGTCGTCTACATCATTATTGGAAAACGTTTGCTTGTACTCGCTATGGCCCGTACTTCCATCAAACCCCATTTTCCAATTAATAACAGATGAGCAACAGAATCATCTGCAATTGTTTCAATAACAAGCTTTGAAGTTCGACTTCTGCGTAGGGTTCCTCTACAGATATGTTGTCAGGATATCTATCTTTTTTAGAGCTTAAAATGCATTGATAGCTAGGAAAAAAATCTAATAATATCTTGCTGTTTGGTCATTCCGGTCTCCATTAAAAGAGAAATGACTTCTGTGGGATCCGCTGGCAATACATTTTGGGTTTGGTTTTCGTTGCGTAATGCAGAGACAGCGGTCTCATCAATTTCGACCAGCTGAGCTATACGCCGACGCTTAGTCCTCGTTGAAGATTCCATAAAATTTAGTTTTTTACGGCCGCGCGGAGCACTTTCCGCATTTTCTTGGGGTACATTTTTTGTATTTGTCAATAAAATTGACTCCGTTATGGCCAGCCAATCAGACTTATATTGTAAAATAGAAGATTTCTTACGTTTATAACGAATCCAAAAATAAAAAATTTGTTTACAAATGTTCTCCATTGGTTGAATACACGCATTCAGTTCATCTCTAAAGCCGTTGTTTATCAAATTTTGTTGGACATCAGCAATTACTTGTCGTAATTTTCCAACGTGTGTGCCTTTTTTGGAGCACCATATATTAAAAGTATGTAGGCGTGTGAACACACACTGACTTTTGTTGCCTATGAAATTAAAAGTTAAAAACAATAATTTTTATATTATTACGAAGTTTTTAAACACAATGTAAACCAGAAGTAAAGACGAAGACAAACACACAAAACAAACACAAGGGCTCTGCTGGACAAGTTTGACCTTGAAGAAATAAAAAGATGCGTTATATTATTGATTGTTTCACATGCATTTTGAATAATGAAAATCGGATCACTATATCAAACCTTTAACCACTTTGAAGTGCAATTTTGTTTTGTAAAAATTCTTGCTAAGTACAGCTGCGCTGCAAAACTGAACTCGTGTTCACGCTTTGCATACTATTTTTAGAAAGTCCCGTTACATTTCCAGACAAAACCGGCTTGCCATCAAAAAGTTTGAACATTTTAGAGATAATTTGCTTGCAATTTTTTTCTATTCGTTGGTATCACTCTTTTTGATTTTTGGCCTCTGGCGGAACCACTGTGCATTGTTAATTTTGTTTAGTACTTAAATGGCTCATAAATTGTTATTGTTTAATTATTTGTTAAATTTTATTGTTTGGGGTTCATTGGTTGGCGGATTTTTTCAACTACAAACACAAATTACGAAGCTCGGTAAAACTTTCAGCCCTCTAATGCCATTAAAAGCATTTTTGGCCGCGCTTCCATACAAGCGGAACCACTGTGCAGTGGGCATAGTACCTAATATTTCAAAGTAATTTTTTTTTAATTTTGTACATTTTTAATTTGTTTGTTTTGTTTTATAATGGAAGCAAAAATTGTGTGGTGTCTGAAGAGTTGCCAGAAGCAGATCACGGCTTCGCAACCCAGTATGGCCTGCTGGCTCTGTGATAACGTAGAACACGTAAAGTGTGTAGGTTATTCAGGGCTAGTTGCAGATGCCATTGCCAACTGGTGTTGTGAGTCATATGAGACAGACAAGAGTTGGTTTTAATAATCTGATTGGTGGCTTTCATAAGTTAAACGATCAGTTTAGTGCTTTAAATTCTCAGTTCAATAGTTTGAAACTTATGGCCGAGTCTCCAAAGCGAAAAAAAATCAACTTCTTGTGACTTACATTATCCAAATTTTTACCTCTTCCATCGACTGACCCACCCACTACTCCGTTGGTTCCGCAGTTAATCTCGTTTGCTACTCCAGTAGCAACAACCGTTGCGGAAATCATTCCCATTAGGGAACCTGCTCCACCGACATTAGTTAACGCCGAAGTTGTGTCTCAATTGTCCACGGTTGTCACTAGAAGTAGAGGCACCTCCTTCAACTATTCTCACTGTCGGATCGCCAACTTTTTTAGTATGCATAACAATAATTATATTCTCAATGACTTCTGTGAATTTGGTTGAGATCGAATGAAAAACAAGGAATTTATTAAAAAAACAATTTTATATGCAAAATTCACTTGACGCTGCCCGTGCTTTGTTTGTTTAGTTGACAGTGTGACCATGTCGGTGTTGTGGATTTTTACCCGCTTTTTTTCAAATATATACAAAAAAAAACAAGTTTTAGTATATTGGTATATTTTTTGTTAAAATATCATATTCCTCTTGTGTGATGGTCGGTCCAATCTAGTAGTCGAAGCCAGTGGCAGCGGTAACACACAAATAGTATACTACACTATCATACAAACAGTCTTACTTACAATGCCGTTGGCTTCCAGCTACATTGGACACTGAGCCAAGAAAAGCAGCGACCACACATTCAGTTCACAACATTTGTATTTATTATTAAACGTACAGCAAAAATAAATCACAAAAACATTTCTGCTTACTAGCTATATATGTACATAGTATTTTTTCCATAACATAGAAAGTACTGCACGTACCTTTTTATACCCGATACCCAGAGGCTGCAAGGTATTACAACTTTGTGCCAACATAAAATGTATGTAACAAACGGAGAGCGGCATTTCCGACCTCACAAAGAATATACGTATGTATATTTTTGGTCAGGGTATATAGCCAAATATATAGCCATGCCCGTCAGTCTATCTGTCTGTGCGTCCGTATGAACAGCTATATAGATCTTAGAGACTGTAAAAACTTCTTCTTACTTCAGATACAATCCCAACTGGGTTAAGAATTGTGAAACTATGTAGAAAATAATTGAGAGAATTCCCATAACTTAAAAATAATTAAGTAAAGGTCAGAAGTTCAAAATGTCTGTCAGTGCTGTATTTAACTTATCATTACTATCTATATATATAAAGTAGTTCGTAGACACTGACCAGATATAGTACTATCAACGCACACCCCAAACTGTAAAGACTATGATACTGCCATTTCACCCAACATAGATATAAACATCTAGGCGTCTGCTAAGAAGCGATTTTCCGAAATAATTACTCTAACTATCGTTAATTACTGTTTGAAAATATAATTAGCTGACCCATTTTTGTTTTTGCCAAACGAAATCGATACTCGACGCATTTATGTTTTAAGCATTCCTACTTGAAACTATATTTTGATTTGTATTGACTAATTTGAATAAAAGCGAAGCATTTATTTTTGGGGAGTTATGTTGTGTAAGCAAAAATTCAAATTATTAAGTTTTACATGAAAATAACTCGTGGAGATAATTTTGTTTTTGGAATTTATTTCATCCAAGTGTGTGGTGCAGGGTTCAGTGCGTCTTTAAATCGGAAGAGATTCAAGATAGGATGCGTACTTTATTTTTAATTTGCGACAGACGAATGTTTTTTTATGGATTTGATGACGCTGCACACGTGGCGATGTTTTTGTACAGGTGCATCGTTGGTTTGGTCGTTGCTCCCATGATGTTTTATGCTGAATCGGAGCGCGTGTTGTCTCGGTGCATTGGAGTGCATAAGGCACTGGCGATGCATGGTTAATGGCTTTGACAAAGTGTAGCCTTAACTTCTCCCCCTTTAAATGCGGACGTCCTCGGCCGCCAGTTGAACTTGACTTTGATTTGTTGGTGAACTATTTGCTGGACTGCTGATTACCTTCGCTGCTCTAAATTTTAAAGATCGAATTGCCAGTACGAGTATGGACATCAGCAAGAAGATGTAAATACTAATGTTGGTGACTATACTATATTTATCTTGATCTTGATCTTCCTTCATAAGTTGAATTTTTGCAGTGTTGTTGAAGTTGAGTTCATTCACCATTTCTAGAGATAGAACTTCTTCTACCTTGCTTTTGTTGCCATCGATTTGTAGCATAGGTGGTAGGGGATCGATGTCGACGTACTCTCTGTTTGTATAAGAGGTTATTGTGATCGATGAATTCTTAGATTGGATAAGATAAGTTCCTTGCAAATGTAAATGTTCTTGGTCGATGTTGATCGTTCCATCGAAGTCGTTCAATAGGATGATTCCGGGGAGGATTTCTTCGTGTTCCGGAATGTGTTGGTTATTTACTTGCAGACAGCTAGGTTGTTTCATTTGCAGGAGTGCAGCTTCGAAGGTGTTTGTACTTAGGTCTATTAAATTTTCTCTTTTACATATTGACTTATCGTTTATTGTATCACATATTTCTTTAATTCCTAATTTTGTTTCATCACATTGAATTATAAGGTCAAACTTAGTATTATTTATTACATTTCCTTTTTTTATTGGTTTTATTAATATTTTTTGACAAAGGTTTTCTTCTACTGTTGGCAGGCTGATAATATACAGAATGTCATTTCCATTTGGAGCTACTTTAATTTTTGGGAATTCAAGTAATTCCTCTATATTTATGAACAAATTGTTGGAAATTTTCACCAACTTTCAATGAATTGAATTTCGATAGTTGACAATAGAATAGAATTGATTGTATTCGACTTAGGGCTTCCGGCTAACCATTTCCAGGCAGAGCCGAGCATATTTATTGAGCTTCGTGTTCTTATATTATTTGGTCTTAACATATTTAAATCGTCTCTTATTTGTGTTAATTCGAGTATGATGAATGGGGTAAGATGATTTGGTAGAGATGAGTTGATGGGGTTTTCAAGCATTTGCAATGCTCATTCGTATTTTTGGATGTTGAAGACATGTACCAGCTGTGAGTTGGTGTAGTCTAATATGGTCGCCGCTCCAACTCATGACGGTAAAAACAACAACCTGTAAATGTGGATTAATTTTTTTAATTATTTTTGTGAACCGTTTGCCCTGAATTCGTTTTAATGGTATCTCGAGGAAATTTTGGAGCCTAATCTTTTCTTAATCTTCGCATAAACTTCTTCTCCTATTGCGTATGATCTGGGGGTATTTTTGTTAGCATTGTGGTAATTTAAATCTGTTATCTGTGTACC